>DWNR01004718.1:0-10659 GCA_018250455.1 Polygonus leo
ATGGGCGGCAGTGGCCACTTACGATCAGGTGGACTGCATGCTCATTTGCTACCTT
Organism: Polygonus leo; assembly: GCA_018250455.1. Taxonomy (NCBI): domain Eukaryota; kingdom Metazoa; phylum Arthropoda; class Insecta; order Lepidoptera; family Hesperiidae; genus Polygonus; species Polygonus leo. The sequence goes on from DWNR01004718.1 coordinate 56, forward strand.
TCCACAAAAAAAAAAAAAAGGTACTAGCAGAATTCTTTATTATATATTGTACCATAGGAAAATATAAATACAGAATTGCTTAATTTTAACTAACTGCTGTTATAGGTAGTTGAAACAAATAAACTGAAGTATTTTCTTATTCTCAGCCCTAATAATGTCAAGTTAAGTGTTATTATGTACATTACTTATTTTTTTAGTAACATATAATAGTATGAACTATTTCCACTTATTTTAAAGGATAACACAAAAATTTTAAACCGTCGTATCGCAGTACACTTGCGAAATCCAAATATAAGCCGTTTTGATAACAAGAGGCTACGCTTAAAACAAGCTATTTCACTACGAAATTGTAGAGAATTTCTCAATTTTCTATGCAAGCTTCCGCAAAGAAAGCTATCAAACTTCCGCATTGTGTTGGCGGATTATTCAGTATTCCTGTTTGCATTAAACGGCAATGTTTTATATATAAATTGCTGTGCTATAAGACAATTTTATTGAGAAATAAATCTATTTGATTTAAGAACAGTGAATGTTATTGATCATTGTTGATGGTACCAATTAAACAAAAGGGGATTAATTCTGTCTTAAGGTCTAATAACACATTTTAAACCAGTTTCAAGTCATCGGCCAGGTGGTAGAACTCGTTAAGTTCGACCGGGTACCACCGCCACCCTCATAATACTCCGTAAAGCAATTCTTGTGTTTCGGCTTAGAGAGGCATGGTTGCCGGCTATACTTACACACTTGGCCAACATCTTAGTCCTCAGGGGTAGCAACGCATCTGTGATCAAGCTTAGGTATGATTTAATTTTGCTTAAGAATTATTACTGTTGTCCATTGCCGGCAGTAACCACTTACCATCAGGTGGACTGCAAGCTCGTTTGCTAACTTTATACGATAAAAAAACATCATTATCAAAACCCACTGTTGTTCCACTACCGAGCTCGGGTCTCTACTCACAATGAGTAGTAGTCTGAGGCCTTATTAATTTAGTAAACTCAAGAGTTAGATCCATTTTGAGTGCAGCTTTAAACCTATCATACCATTACGTCCACCAGTCTTGAGTTCATTTTATAAATATGGCCCTAAAACATTTTCGCATTATTGCCTTTATTAATAAACCAGTATGGGACACATTGGTTGGATGGTTTCAAAAAATATGATGGACATAGGTAGACAAAATTTGTGTATTATGTATGTAAAGAAACGGCAATCAAATAATCCAACTATAGATTTCAGTAAGTTTTTACTGCATAAAGCATGCTTTAATTAAAATGTAATGCCTAAAGCATTATATGTACGGTTCAATGTAGTTAGGTCTTAGACTACCTAATAGTTCTGCAACCTCAAGTCTATCTGTGTCTACATGGCTCAAGACGCACTCAAGCACATCCACTCCAAAGGAAACAAGATCGTTTAACGTTGTCTACCGTTAATCATGGTTTAACAGCTACTGATTACAGTCCTTGGTTAAGTGTCGTTCTGTGCCCTTTGCTAGCTTTATGCATCTCTATATGCATCTATGTAATTCCGTACTGAAATAGGTAACAATTAGATTAAAACCTTATTCAACTTGATAGTTATTATTGGTGAATTACTATTTTTTAAGGCCATTTGGATACACAATCCGAAATGTTTTTTGCTACGACTATGATATTAGATTATTATCCTATTGAACTATTCCACAATACGTCATACGACACAATGGAACCATGGTACACATCCATGCTTAAATAGAAAGACCTAACTTACTTGTAGACCAATTAGTGGAATATTGCCTGATGTAGGATTGAACATACATCTTTATATAATACATGTCTTTGAGGATGTATATAGATTATTAGAAAATATTTTTATTACAATAAATAACATTATGTTTGCAGCTAAAAACATCATTGTAGGATTTATACAAAGGAATGGTTAATAAAGACGCTCCTTCGATATTTTCTATCTCGGTTCCCTCATGTCTGCTTAAGAAGAAAAATGCCTCAAATTATTTTCATGAAACTGATGAAAACCGGTTTGTAGCTTTAGTATTTTTCGAGAGTCTGGTTGGTCGAAATGGAAAAATATCAATACCTAATTTATTATATCTGCACATAAAAATATTACGGCAATTCGTCGAAATGAATTTCGTATGCTGAATCAGTAGCACCCGACAATAGAATTATGAATTTAAAATTCTAGTATTTTCTATATAATTACATTATGTATGTTTCCTATTTTAGTAGTTACAATATTGTTTGCTTTTTTAATGACTTAGAAATGAAAATGTTTATACTATTTATTTTATTTTTTAATAAGACTAATATTGAAATCATGTCACGGTAATACTATTTATGAAATACATATTAAGTTAATGAATACTTTCAATGTTTCATCATTTACGCGGCACCTCCTTAACAAGGCTCTTACAAAATAAAAGAAATTCTTGACAAGCTTATTTCCTTCTATTTACTCTTTCGGATTGGGCGTCAGCTGCAGACGACTAGGGTCATTAGGCCAATTCGGAACCTCCGCTAACCGTATTGCTCAATAAGCACGACTTTTCCAATAAACACCGATGACAGTGCACGATTTTCCCATTTCAATACTTATGTAGTTATTTACAAAAGAAAGAAACGTAAAAAGTGACACGTTTCTTCCACTTTAAAAAAAAATGAGTATTCTCCTTGTCGTTTAGTTTGCAATGAGTGACATAACCTAGTTGTTGGATCCTAGCCCTAACCTAGCAATTTAACTCTGTAATGTATTGTTGAATTCTGTTCTAAATTATTACTACTATTTCTAGTGTTATAATATATTGTCCTGCTGTATCAATAATGGTTACTCCATTTCCACATACATCAAATATACGTTTTCAGAAAATAGATAAAGGTATAAGTATATGTAGGTCAACATGTAAGTAGCTAAATTCTCAATACATGCTAATAGAAACTACAACTCTTTTTGTTATTACATACATATTAAATCATTGCTCATGGTATCTTTATTTAAGGTTCTCAAAATCTTTACCAACAACCCATAACTAAGTAACTAGATTTCTTACCCCGATCTCAAAAAAGTCAGAATCACTTCAGAATGTGTCTTCACAAATGACAAATTATTTTTGTGGCTGCAAAAATTTGCCACAAAATCAACAAAGGAAGTGCTACGTTAAGAAATGACAGAACTTTTTCTTCCGCTCCTTATAAAGGCTTTACGGGATCTCGCGAAAATTCGTTCGGAATTTCCTTCGAGTCCTAAATAATTAAAAGCGGACTGAATCGTAGCATGGCACGGTTGTAGCTTCAGTTATAATATGATGAATCCGTATCAAAGAATACAGTTGTGAATGGGATGTGTAAATAGTGCAAGCGAGCGCCGGGTGAACCGGCGATCGATATCGCGCTAATGAGTGGTGCGTGACGTGGTGTTCCAACATGTGCGAGTGCCGCTGTGTGGACCACTACGTATGTCTATTTGCTATGGTTCGCAACTTGCGTATTTAAGCTTAAAATAATACTGTTTTAATCTATTTACTCTACAAAGGCAAACACTGATACTGTTTTGTATATTTCAGCGTCGTTTGCTGACGTTATAATAATAGGTATTAGTATTAATTGTATATAGCGATTTTATTGTTTACCTACAATTTTCGAAGACATTCATAACACAAATAACGGATTTACATTCTGATTCTGAAATATTAAAATCAAAACAATGCAAGATATTCTTATAACGCTAATGGAGCCTGACATTCTGATAGTAATAAGTAAAGTCTGAAAATAAACGATATGTCCCAGTCTACTCGCAGACGCCTGACACAGTTCCCTCGGACGGTGCGGCATTACTCAACCGCTATCTGATGGCGTCTGCTAATTGACTAGAAATACAGATAAACGCTATTTTTACTCCGCTATAAATTTTCAAACAGCTAGCTAGTATTTGTAGGATAACGTTTGTAAGAAATAGTTTCGTATACTAAAACCGCTATCTTACGAAGTTTTAATACTTTTAGGTACCTCTACATATATTAGTTTTGTTGCTGCTGTATTTTGTTTTATATGCATTCTTAAACTTACTTACATTACTTACTACTACTACCACTTAGTAGCATTTGTTTTTAGTTGTAAGCCATGGAAATGTATCTGGGGAATTTAAATTGTATTGTATTTTAAATGAAAATAAAACAATTTTTCCAAAGGCAAATTTTATTTATGGTCCAACGTATACTGAATGACGGACCCATTCAATGTAAAATATCGCTTCTATACCCACTTAATTTACAATATTTACAGACACATACAACGAAATAATTGAACACCGAGGGCGGTTAACTGTTGGCGAGGAAAGCTATAGCGGCAATGGCGAGCGCTAGTCTAGGAAGCGCCAGGGCTCCCTCGGCGCGGCCCGCTCCAGCGGCGGCGCGGGCGCGCGCGCTGCCGCCGCCCTCACCTCGGCACGCCGCACCCGCCGCACTCGCTAGACTGCGCCCGCGCACTTTTAATGGCGATATACACAAATTTTCCTCCGCGAAATCCGGACTTAACGCCAGTGGATTGGCCAGAGGATCCCGACCGCACTCACATGGCAAATGATTGCCTCGTATCACGATATTGTCCACTTCCAAAACCACCGCGAGCGGCGTCTCTAACATATGGTTACCGGTAAGCTTGAAAGTGTATACACTGTTATTCTGTACAAGCGCGAGTTCTTCGACGGCGTCTATCTTGTTATTACACATCTCGAGGATATCCACGCGCCGTAGTCCCTCGAAAGCACCGGCTCGAACTACACCCAAGTCGGACTCCCGTAGAGCGAGACGCCCCACTCGTGTTAAACCAAAAAACGTGTCCGGTAGAAGGGCCGGTAGATCCATGTATGCGAGTTCTAGAACACCTACACCCTCGAGTCCCGCGAATGCTTGCGGCTCGATGGATCTAATTCCTGAAGGTAGTTCTATCTGTGTCACATCGTTCAGTCCGGAAAATGCGTGAGCAAGAATTCGTTTGATGGGATTGTTCTTAAGAGATATAAGTTTTATAAAATTCGTTCCTGCAAAGGCATAGCCCTCAATCTGAGCGATCCGGTTGTGTGACAGGACGATGGAGGAAATGTTTTGAAGGGCGGCAAAGGCGAACGCGTCCACGGTGGCGAGTGGAGTATGTTGTATGTATAGCTCGTTGAGACGCGGTAGACCGCGGAAGGCAAAGGGGCGGATCCGTGTCAGGTTGCAGGAGTCGAGGGATAGTCGTCGCAGCTGCCGGAGATGTGCGAACGCGTCGGAGCGCAGCACGCGAAGATCGGCACGTGAGAGTGACAACTGCATCACACTTGGACTGAGTGCTGATGGCACCCCTCGCAGCTCTGCACTGTTGCAAACTACCTGTAAACAAATATACATTATTAATAAAACGTATTATAAATAGGTCTGCTATTGCCTAATCAAACATATTAAGCATAGTATTAGATAATACAAATTTATTTGATAGTTGATGAAAGCTAACAAACTCTGACACAATTTTTAGATGATTTATATTGCTTAAATGATAATAAATAAACAGAACCCATAAAAGTTTATTTAAAAACAGATGAGTATTGTACCGTTATAATCATTTACATACGTATTCAAAATCATAAAATCATAGTAGACTCATGATAAAATATTTTTTTTAAATCAATAATCTGCCACCGTTTCTAAGGTGTTTCATTATGAAGAAGAAACGGCGAAACAAAGTACATAACATACATCATGTAAAAATAAAAAATACCCGAAACCGGTAATCATTATCAAACTATGAACGTACAGAGACAGACGCTTTTTGCACGATCAGTAACGCTTCGTCACAATTTCATCGCTATTCGCACTGTTTGTGTTGTCAATAAAATTAATCCTTCCCTGAATATCCCGGTCGCACACAGGCGCATCGGCATATTTTGATTGAATTGTTCCAAACTTAAGCTTCACAAATAACCAAAACAAATATCAATCAATTCCGCGGGTACCTACTACACAACCATGATTTTATTAATCGTTTACCAACACAAAATGTGTGATTTTCGTCTCCATCAATTTTGTTAAATGCCTTTTTAACGTAACACTTCAATTAAGCTTATTAATGAAGCTTAATTTTCTGATTTTCGTACCATATTGTAAATGTACTATGTACATCAAACTAGCTCTATCTACATTTATGTTTGAAACTTTAAATTAGATTATTAAATGTATAGTAAAACAGTAAATAACTTATTTTATTTATTACGTATCCTAACTTTCTAGGTTTGGTATAAAGTGGGTAAATTAGGTTTGGTAAAAGAAACTGATATCTATTAGTCTGATTGGTCAAGAATAGCTTCTGAATGTAATGATAGAATAGGTTATCTAAATGATTCATATAAATATTGGATTCATTTATTCATATTAAAAATCCAATTAAGCTGGAGCTAAAGCGCAAGCTTACTGTAATAAAAGGGCAAGTAATCATATTAAAGTGCCTAGTAAGGACGATTCCGTAGATCTTTAAATTTTCACATTTATATACAGTATCACGGTCGGCACTTTTATTATTTCTATGGGCAGCAGGTGCCTGGATCATAATCCAAGGGAATTATAATCATAAAGATCTTTTTGAACTGCGCTAATAAGTTCAACGACCTACGACTTGTACGTAAATTGATTTTAGCTCCTTAATAACAATGAATGGTATCGTAACTAGATTTTATATAGGTACGTAGATTTCTAAATTTCTTTATACCTTCAATTGCTCTTAATTATTATGCCACTGTTGAGTACCGGTGTACTAATAGTATGGTAGGGTTTTAAGGTATTATATATCATGGCTAAGTACAAATTAAAGGAGTTTTATAAAGTTTGGTTAGTACTAGCGTAATATTACTTTATATTAAAAATAACTTTTGTGCACGTCTTACGCAATAAACGTTTATTTTTTGTAAAAAAACTCTAAATACGTTCTTGCGTTGGCGTGATTTGCGTGAAAATCCCGTCAAAATCTTTCTGTCTCCAAGATTAGCCCTTACACAAAAACGGGCAAGACACGAAAACGTTTTTATGTCGCATAAATTCAACCCACACTCTAGTGTAAAGTATTAAAGAAAAAACATGTCGGACTTATAAATTACTTACGTAATTATGAATTTATATTGCCCTCCAAAATAACTTTAAAATACAAAATCTTAATTCCTCGTCTAAAGTCTAGACCTGCGTGCTTAGACTACGAGTAATTAATCGTTCCGCGTGTCACTTTATTCGCATTAATTAGAAATTCAGGCGGGTGTATTCCTTATGAAAATTCAAGCTTATTTAAACAAGTTATCGATTGAGCGGCTAACGCCACTTACCATGATTAAACGTACATTATTCAGTTGCGGAACTGTTTTAAATTTAATATCTTGATAAGAACGTATTGCAGGTTTACTAAAGCTTTCCATGTCAAGTTAAAAAGTTTCTCATTCGAGAATTTGTTCTGCCGTTTCGTAATTACTTTGAATTTAAGTTTTATCTGAGTCGCTATTCACTGGTAAAATTATTACAAAGCTTAATAAAATAAGAATTTTATTTGAGTTTCAGAAAATTCGGTAATAATGAAAAAAGAAGATATCCCATAAATATCTAATCGTTAAATAAACTGAAGTTAATCATTTTAAGCGTTTCTCCACTAAATCAGCTGTATATTAATTGTACCGTTGTATTGTAGTTTAAGATATAGACTTTCTGATGAAGATAAATATAAATTCCGGTTGCCTTTATTGATTTGTTGGATTTTTTAAGCAAATGAATCGTTATCGCTTATCACAGACCCCCCGTGCGTAATTTTTGTGCGTAAAACCACGAGATTTATGATAACATTGGCGAGTTGACCAATAACACGTATTTGGCCTTCCTATAGTTACAAATAAATATTGTATTGTTTGGCAATGAGACTAATGAGGTGTGATACCTGAGATTGTGAGAGACAGATGCAGTGGGCTGGGCAGGAGGGCACGAGGGTCGGCGCGAGCTGGCTGTGGACTGGCGCGCACACCAACCCCGATGCTACCACTGTCAGCAACCAGCGCACCAGCCACCTAGTAGGACACAGTCATTTTATTAAAAAGAAAATCTATACAAAGCATATTTCTATATTGGTCAACGAAGCAATAGGTTCCGTTTTAAGATTCCGTACCCATAGGATGCCAAAGGGATCCTATTACAAAGACTACATTGTCCGTCCGCCCGTCTGTCTGTTACAGGGCTGTATGTTCTGAACCGTAACAGGAAGACTGGCATTTTTTTCACAATATGTGCCTAAGATTAACCACATATCCCTGATGACGAATATCTTTGCCTCGTGAGTAAGTATAGCCGGCTACTACGTCTCCGAATACAAGAAAAGCAAAGAGGATTACAACGGTGACACCCCCCTGGTCAAACCATACAAGTTCACGATACTAATTTCCATTCTGTGTTTAATATTATGTTGTGCTTGTATTTTTTATCTTGTTAATCTCTGTCAGTATTACACATACTACAGTACCTATACAAATAATGCCGTTATTTTTTTTTAATTTTTACAATTTTTCATTCTGCATGTCATAAATGAATCACACAAAAAAGAGTACCAAACGTAACTGAAATATTGAAAACGAAAATATTTAATTAATTTGTGCTGCTCCACAAATCAGCTTCTCTTCAAACCGACCGTAATGTATATTCATAGTCAATTACTTGTTTATTCGCAAAAAGTAAAAACAGTTTTTATTTTATGCGAAATAAAATGAACATTAATCTGTGTCCCTCGACGTTGGCAGCGGGGAATTCGAACACTGCATTAAATTCATACACATCGGATAATATCGGGAAAACGGTCTGTTTGATGCTCATTGCAACGACTGTAATATTTCAAACGGAAGCTCTTATAATTCAAACAGTGGGATGGGTGTTACTGCAGCATTGTTCGCTCTACATTTTTATTTTCATCCTTTGACAGCCGTATTTATGAAGAAGTTCCTATAGTTATTGTGTACGAGAGCGTTTATTTTCGTTGTTGAAAGTAGCACAACACCTACGCCTTGTCAGTGCGATATCTATTACAATTATCGTCACATTTGCCGAAGATATAACCTAGATATTTTTTCATATGAAAAAAATACAATACAATCTTTTTAGTATAATTTTCTTCTCAAATAAAATTATAATAATTCTCATTGTCCTTTACATGCTATTTATGAGTGGGAGAAATGACTAGATAATATTGCTTAAATGGACCAATCCATTCAGAGGCTTACGAAGTTCTGAAGTCTTAAATTTAAGATGCTTTCAGAAAATAAATAACGAGCTTTCATGTGGCGTGTAGTATATATAAATCAAATGAAAATTACGCTGATGATATTTTCTGCCCGCTGCTGATATTGCTAAAATGCTTGTACAATACAGCAACTCGATCTGTACATTTTCTTATTCGTATAAAGGTGATCAGGAAGTTTACCCGATGGTAAGTGGTCATTGTCGCTCATGGATATTTGTGTTCAACCCTAAGCACGATTAAATAGTACCTGAAGTTGTCACAGATGCTTCAGGACCAAGCTGTTTGCCTTGTTTGTAAATGTAACCGGTAACCACGCATCTTCAAGACCACATCACGTTTATTAAATATTACTAAAACACGTAATAACTTAGTGAAATTACAAAGTAAATAAATTTTAAGACAACTTACCTCCATTAGCTATAGTTCTAATTATTATATCACGATTATATGAGTGAAGTGGAGTTTTATAGCACTTAGAATTTTGAGATAGATATAAAGAAAAACATTATACATATTCTAAATTCATCGATGGGTCGAAATTCTACAAGAAATAAAACATACAATCTTAGAAACGGCATTGTATCAAGTTTCAATAACCCAGCCACTGTTTTAACGTAGATCGGTAAATATTTTTATGCTGACATAAATAGACTATCTAAACTTAAGTTTACGAGAAACTCAAATAGCTTAGGCGAACGACCTATACCAAAGTTAACCTGGCTACTTTGCATGCAGTTTATATTTTTACGTATGCAAACTTTCAGTTGGTCTTGTTTTATTGTATAAAGTAGCAAACGAGCATGCAGTCCACCTGACGATAAGTGGTCACTGCCGCCCATGGACGTCAGTAATCATTCCCAAGTACGATTGAATCATACCTGAATTTGATCACAGATGTGTCGCTACCCCTGAGGACTAAGATATTCGCCTTGTATATAAGTATAGCCGGCAACCACGCCTCTCCAAACCGAAACACAATAGATTGCTTCACGGAGGATTATAAGGGTGGCGGCGGTACGTCCCCGGTCGAACTAAACGAATTCTACCACCTGGTGAAGTTGGTCGTGAAAGGAATATATTTTACCTGATCGTATGGGCGGGGGCCATGGGCGGGCGCAAGCTGGGCGCGTCGCCCGCCATGCGCCCTCACCTACGCACCTCCATCGTACGCTACGCCACCCTGGTGACAAATACACAGAAAATATTAAATTATAAAATGTAAACATTCGGGTATAAAATCTATCTATACATATAATAAAGCTAAAGAGGGTCGAAAGTCTGTACATGGAATATATTTAAAAAAAGTTAGCTGGGGAT
>DWNR01004719.1:0-10659 GCA_018250455.1 Polygonus leo
TTATATAATTCTGAAATAAAAGTAGTTAAGTACTCCTTATTTCATCCTCTATCTGCCAGTGAAAGTCCCGTCAAAATCGGTCCAGCTGTTCCAGAGATTTACCGGAACAAACAGACAGACATACAGACAAAAATTGTAAAAAATGTTATTTTGCCATATTATTATGTATCATGTATACATACATAGGCATTTAGTAAAAAGCAATTATTTTTATATTACAAACAGGCACTCCAATTTTATTCATTTGTTTAGATTTAGTGTTCAAATATCTGTAGCATACACAACATTTTTTGAGTTATGTTTATGGGCCTAAAATATTTTTTTTTATGTAATGTGGAAAAACCACTATAAGTGTTAACTATACAACAATTACTTGAAGCCCTATATAAAGTAAACAGGCACCACAAAGTCTTTGCTTTCCCCGAGCATTAAGAAGTTGATATTTATTTTTAAATATGGCTGGCAACCACTTGACCAACCAAACAAAAACAAGTCAATTGCTACCCGAAAATTATTACGAGTAATAATGCCCGAGCTAAACAGATTTTACCACCCGGTAAAATGTATGTATTTATGTATGTTTTGACATATCCGGATCGAGAATCATTTATAATAATTGACGAACATATGAGATAGTGTATGATAATCAATTTGTGTGGTCCACACTATCGGTTTGGTAAGATTTCACTTTTTAACAAGGAAACCAATTGTCTAGAAAGTATTACCAGTGTTTGCGAACTTGTTGCGCGAAACACAGATAATAACTTAAGTATAACGACAAAACTATCGTAAAAGCTCTATCAAATTTTAAGTACAAGGAAATTTCATCTCTACGGAAATGAAAATAAGGTTTAAAGTAGAATAAATAAGGCGAGGCATGATTTGATAAGTCGTGTTAAGGTATGAAAAGGTTAGCACATCCAATAAATAACGACTTCAATCAAATTGGAACTCTAATTCTTGGATATTGAGTTTATAATTGCATGCTCTATTCACGATATGAGTTAATAAGTTGAGTTGCAGTCTGTAAAGGTTAATACATACGATCGATTAGTGATTATCTATTCGTCTATAATATTATTATCTGCATATTTGACATCGAATTCGGGCAGTCCCATTTCTTCTTAAGGCTCTAATCTGTTTCTTTTTTATTGCTTGCAAAAGTTACGTCTGTTCTTTTTGTTTATTTTATGGTACAGAGCTAACAAATGGGCCCGCAGTTCACGGGATTGAAAACATTCACTGTTGCCCAAGGAAATATGCAATCAAATTTATATTACAACTGTATTGAAATCCTGTGGACGTTCACAGATGTTATAGTGAAGACTGAGATATTAGGTTTCTACTTAGGTGCAGCTGGAATCCACACCTCTCTCGCCGAACAATAGGTAGGATACGAATCTACCGCAGTGAGGATGGTGGTGATTCCTTCTGGATCTAAGTGTGATCTTATAAGTGTATATAATTTATTTCATAAATGATATATAAGATAGGAGCAGTCTGTGTTACCCTAAAGCCTTTTTCCAAACCTAGCGATAAGGCAGACGAGCTACACCGTCACCGTCGCCTATCAACATTTGCAGTCCCAGAGGGACCGCCAATGCATCGTTGGCTTTGGGGGTGAGCTCTTTTTGCGCCTTTTTTGAAGAACCGCATGACATAGCGCACCGGGAATACTTTTAGATGTGCTCTTAGATGGCTTCCTTGGGTTACATCCACCGTTATTACCGTTCACGTTTAAATGCTAACTGTAGTATTTTATGTTAGATGTTTACAGGATCACGTTTCTCAGCTTCTCCTTAACAATCAAGCATCAATCTTTCTTCGATCATAATAGTAATTCGTCGGTGACTTGTCATTAATAGAAAATGCTTTCTATACGATCAATAGGCAATTACGTTACTCACAAGTGTGGCCTTTATCAGCCAAGATTAGTACGAGATTTATATAATTATTACATAAGAATTAAGTATGTTTAGCGAGATTAGACTCGTTACTGCAAAAGTGTTTTGGTCGGCGTACACAAAAGCAGTGTTTGCTTTTTGCTGTGCAGCAAATGGCACATCCTATTTAGTAATTGCATCTATTAGGCTTGATCCTTGAGTTGGTGATCATCTTTAGAATGCGGTACTTAGTTGGTGACACCATTAAATTTATATCATATTGAGAAGATCCTACTGAGTTGCTAACACAATATTCGATTAGTCGCAAGCGCACTACATAAGCGAGAAGATATATACATCTACAAGTGGTTTATTCTGGAAGTGTATACGATTAGTATTCAAATTACAAATAAAAACATCTATATAAGTATTTTGAATAAATCCATATCTTGGGTTAAAGTACAAAGACGAAAGATAAAAACATTAGAAATATCTCAATTTGTTTAATTTTGAAGTTCTAACTCTGTTCTAAATGTTCAACGTAAAGACATTAACGCAACAGGTCTACACCAAGGCTGTTTAGCAACGCCAAAAGTGATTAGAGAAAAATTGATTATTTCACAATTTGCGCGGGTGTTGGCAGCAGTTGTACGCGATTTATCATACACCAATCAAATGATAACGGATAAGCCATGTAACTTATTAAGAGGTAATTAATTGTGGAACAAACATGATTAGAAATATTTGGATGTGGAGCAGATCAACTGTGATTGTGTGTTCGGAATAAAGGATGTGTGTGTTGTAATTAATGTACTAAGTGGGCGGTGGTGTAATTTTGATTGATTTTGTTCTCCATTTCTCTACTGCGTAATATGCGTGTGTTTATGGATTACGCAGTATTTGCGTGACAGGTAATTTGTTTTTTTTTGTAGTTTGATCCTACTGTTTCAAATGTGAAAGTTTGGATGATTGTTATTTAATCAAGAATAGACGAATTTAGATGAATTTTGTTACAGTTATAGATTATAGTCTGGATTAATTATTATTATAGATACGGGATACTATCTATCCTGGTTTTCTCTCCGGACCCAATTCTATAGTACACGCAGACGTAGTTGTGGGCAAAAGTTAAAATGTAATTTAATTATTTAATATTCAAAATTATATGGTAAATGTACTTATTAATTACATAATTATTATTAATAAAGATTGTGTGAAGTGTAAGAAGTGTCTGTTTTATTCGGTCGACGTGGTCGCAGTCCTACATACTATACCATAAACAAGAAAAAGACATCTTATTTGTCAATAGTGGTAATACGTCTGTGGTCGACCTTTTGATTTTATTTGTATTTTAGATGGAGTAAAGGCTTCTTGTGTACTGTGAGACTTTTGGTCTTAAATACTTTTGGTGTAGAAAACTTAACATCACTTAACATTTGGTTTTATTTTCCAAATAAAAACAGATGTTAAGTATGTATGTAAGTAAATGTGACTTCCTTAGTCATACCTATGATACAGATAAGCAGTGTACGAAAGTTATCTTGTAGGCGTTTTAAATATTCAAGATATTTTAAGGTATTTTAGGAGAAAACGGCGCCAGCCAGACACGTCCCAAGTGTTTCTCTCACTTAAGCCCGTCTGGTTTAGCTGCTGAGTGTCTTCGCGACACTTTGGTATGTTTCTCTTGTGTTCCTGCAACATTTTTCTCGGAAAACAAGAATATATCCAAGTATAGCGCATACGCCAACTTGTTCTTTCCATTTGTATTTCTCCCATCGTGTTGGTTGTCGTTTCTTGTCACTATAAGTTATGAAAGTACCTTAAGTTCTATAATTATTAATGATTCTAGGACATTTTCAAGTATTGTAGCATTCATTTAATTTAAAGCAATACTAGTTTCTGGCAGCGGCTTTGTTCGTAAGCATTAAAACATTTTGTGGAGTATTTCGTCTTCACAATATTTTCTGTTCTGCTTACAAATAGAAGGTGCCTTGTTTTTTTTTACGTACTTTAAGCAATATGTATGCAAAATTGTTTCATGACCGGTTGGATAGTTCAGCGTGAATTTTAACACAATGTAAAATAAAGTCACATTGCCCTTTATGATAATAGTACGGAAGTTATTAAGTTTATCGTTTTTCTTAATACATTTTCACTCTATCCATACCACACAAAGGTTTTGACTATTTATTGAAAGAGATTTAAAGTAGAAAAATGAAAACTACTTCTAAATACGTTAAAATATTTTTAAATAGTGTGTTTATTCACACGACAAAGGATTAAGCACTTGCTACTACTAAATACCTTTCTTGCAGTAAATCAAGCATTACGTCTAAAATATCACACAATAGTGTTGACGCTAAGTGGACACTATAACCTGGTTCAAAGATCAGCTAGCCGCGGGGAAGCCTCTCTGCATTACGCTCTGTCTCGTTGTGACAGCTGAGGAAACCTCGTTATTGGCTTGCGACACCGCCTATATTCTGTAACAACCTATTCAGTAAAATTCATTGGGATATTTGGAGATTATAGAGATAAATTGATTTTTTGACCTGAAACATCCAATACGGTGGTTCGAACTGACTATTGACACTGTGATGCGAAAATAATGAATAATATTATTTACACCATAAAAAATACTTTTACACAATTTTTGTTTATTTAATATTGGAAATCTAATTAACTTTTAACTACATTTGACATTGCACGAAAGATCTGTGGTACAAAACAATTGAAAACAAAACACAATATTTTTTCCTATTTGCGTTTCTTCGAAAGAAAAGGTTAGTACAAAATATTTAATCAGGCATTAAGTCTAAAATAACCCACAAAAGTGTTGACGCTAAGTAGACGCTATAATCTAGTTCAAAGATCAGCTAGCCTCGGGGAAGCCTCTCTGCATTACGCTCTGTCTCGTTGTGACAGCTGAGGAAACCTCGTTTTAAACTTGCGACACCGCCTGTATTCTATAACAGCCTATTCAGTATGATTCATATTTGATATTTGGAGATTAAAGAGTTTAAATGAATTTTTAATGTGAAAAATGTAATATGTTCAGGCCGTCCATAGGCATGGTGTCGTGTTAATAACAAATAAATAGAAATATTTTTTCTTTAAAATATATAGTTACTTATTTTTTATTTATTATTAGGTACCCTATTTACCTTTAAGAGTATTCTAGATCGTAACAAAGATCTGTCGTACAAAAAGAACACATATTTTTTTTAAATAGTGTGTATTATTTACGACATGCTTTAAAATTCTGCGATGATGAACACGACGAAGGACTAAGCACTCGCTACTACTAAATACCTTTCTTGCAGTAAATCAAGCATTACGTCTAAAATATCACACAATAGTGTTGACGCTAAGTGGACACTATAACCTGGTTCAAAGATCAGCTAGCCGCGGGGAAGCCTCTCTGCATTACGCTCTGTCTCGTTGTGACAGCTGAGCAAACCTCGTTATAAAATTGCGACACCGCCTATATTCTATAACAGCCTATTCAGTAAGATTCATAGGGATATTTGGAGATTAAAGAGATAGTGCAATATGAAATGTGTTCAGGCCGTCCATAGGCACGGTGTCGTGTTAATAATAAATAAGAAATATTTTTTCTTTAACATATACTGTTACATATTTTTTATTTATTTTTAGGTACTCTATTGATTTTTAAATGCATTGTAGATCGTAACAAAGATCTGTCGTACAAAAAGATTGGACAACAAAAGTACACATAATTTTTTTAAATAGTGTGTATAATTAACGACATGCTTTTAATTCTCCGATGATGAACATGACGAAGGTTAAGCACTTGCTACTACTAAATACCTTTCTTGCAGTAAATCAAGCATTACGTCTAAAATATCACACAATATCTTATCAATATCTCTCCATTACGTCGGAACAACGCACAGCGCTGTCTCGTGACAGCCGAGAAAAACCTTGTTACGAGCTTGTGACAAGTTAAATACTATTTAGTGAGATCCATCGGAAATTTGGAGATTGTAGAGTTTGAACTATTTTTTGATGTGGAACATCCAATATGGCTGTTCGAACCGACTATTGACATTGTGATGCGACTACAATAAATAATATTATTTACACTATAAAGATTACCGTCACATAAATTGTATTTACTTAGTAACGGAAATCAAATTACCTTTTTAATTACATTTTACACTGTACGAAAGATCTGTGGTATAAAATAATAGAAAACAAAACACAATATTTTTCCTATAAGTGTTTACATCCAAAGGTAAGGTTAGTGCAAAGTATTTAATCAGGCATTACGTCTAAAATAACACACAATAGTGTTGACGCTAAGTGGACACTATAACCTGGTTCAAAGATCAGCTAGCCGCGGGGAAGCCTCTCTCCATTACGTCGGAACAACGCACAGCGCTCTGTCTCGTTGTGACAGCCGAGGACACCTCGTTTCGAGCTTGCGATAACGCCTTTAAGCCTTTCAGCAAGATTTATTAAAAAAATCGGAGATTTATAGACTTAAGCTGCTTGATATGAAACTTAATGTTTCATATCAAAAATTCTGCGTGTCAGACAGACTGTAAGCATAGCGGCGCATCGATGATAAACTCGAATATCATTTTTAATTAAATAAATTTAAAAGACATGTTGTTTGATTATTCCTTATTTATTTCCTTTTATAAGCTGACCTGTCTGATGTGTTATCTGTACAGAATAATTTGAATGCTTAACATCTGCGAGGTGCCTCACGACAGTCTATATTTTATACAGCAAGGAAGTGATAACTGCGGCTTATTTGATATATTTGGACAATAATTGATGGATATGAAATATATAGACATTAGTTGAACCTCAGGTGCGTTGGTAGTTGCTACCGCTGCGGACTCTGACATCGACCACAATGTCATGTGGGAGCAGTAGCTACACCTCTTTAAACAAAATAAATCATAAGAATTGTTTTACGGAAGACTATAAAGTTGAAAAATTATATACCTAGCAGTGACTACGCAAATTTATATGTTGCCAGAGTGATAACACTACGATCGGCACACATTTTAGCCACGTTTAAGGTGAAATTTGAAAGTAACATATCTAAGTTATAAAATACCATTGTTAATACGAAACGTGATTGCCGGTAATGTCTGTTCTGTACTTCGAGCGAATAATCTTACAAGTATGTCTATTTAAACATACATTGTGTTTACGATTTATGACGTTGCAAATTTTACACTGTTAAAAGAAAGTGTTTTGCATACTTGTTAAAAGACTTTGCATAATTGTTGGTTGCGTCATATAATCCGTGAACTTTATTTAACCCGCTTATGTGCTCATATTCGACAGATATCGTGAATTATAAGGGCCGTAACGACAATTTTATCGATGATTGTTAAGAATTTAAGTCGTAAATTATAAACAAATTAAGACAAGCGGCCTGATTCAAAGGACATTTTGTGAACGCACGTTTTATTAATTGCATACTCAGAGGTAAATTTACTAATGAGGAAACAGTTAAGATACACACTTCGCACCCTTAGAATGAAAGTTATGAATGATTTGAATAATTGAAAGGAATTAATTTAAATTTCATGTAATTTCTGACTTCGCATTAAATAGACATTTAAAACGCAACTGTTTGGGAGACATTTGAATTTAGTCACTTTCATTCTAAGGGTGCAACATGTCTCAAATATCATTATACTTCAGTTACATAAATAAAATAAAACCCACATATATTTAAAGCCTACCCTTACAGAAGATTAGAACCCTAAATAAGCCGTTGAAAATAAGTGCCTTAGAAAAAAAGTAAAATAAATACTTTGTTACAAATTTATTCAGATTGTTCATTTGACCAAAACGCTACCAAGTACTCATCTACCTATTATTAAAATCTCATACCTCAGGATCCTTCATTCATTCGTCGGTTTGTTTATAAACCACTTATTGCTGTTGGATAAACATCCGGCGAGTAGCAAACACTGAATACGAATATCCGTCCTAAATCAGGTCACAACTGCCTTTCACACCCCACTTTTTACATTAAAATCGTGTAAGTTTAACGTATAATTGAAGTTATGATTGATGGTTCCATACGTCCACAGTATTGACACAAACTAATGTGAAATTTATCTTTCACACTCCGTTAGCGGCCGCTGTCACACCGTGATGTAGCAATTTTTCATACTGTATATGGGCTTTTCATATTGTACACGAGATACTTAGAGATTAATGACATAAAAATGTTTGTCCGTCCGTATGTACTAGCTATTGCAGAAATGGCTGAACCCATTTTGACAAGAGTAATTTACAGAAAATATAGAAACTGGACTTAACATGGACCTAAGTTATCACAAAGAATGTAAGGAAAAGTAAAAAAATATTGATTCTGTATCTACAATGGTAAAAGAAATGTATGTGCACGGATTAACTAAAGTTGTTAATAAAATGTATGCTAACCAAGTTGTTACGTTACGGTCTAACATGCAGTTTATATCTTAATAGTGTATTGATAGTTTGTTTATTTATTTATGGAACCGTCGCGGAAGACATACTTTAACTATCATTCAATAAGTGTGTATGAATTTTGATGATTAATATTTATCTTCGATAAGTGTTTAAGCGAACTTGATGCTGAAGATGGCATGTGACGCTGCGGTAGGTAAAATAATCTATTAATGAGGTATTCTTAAACCGTGTTTGTAAGTTTATAAGTAGCCAACGAGACTGTATTTTACCTATAAGTTGTGGATCCACCTATGATAATCAACTTCAAATAAAGTTGAAATTCGAATTGTACTTCGTGATCAAGGGTGCAAAGATTAAGACCTAAACTTTGAAAATTAATTTCTATTGGCGACCCTTGTGAAGCAGCGGTTATATCCCTCGCTCAAAGGCTATGCTTATAGCTAAGTCAGCTCATTAATCAATAGCTTCGCTGTGCATCAGGGCGGTAGAGCTGCATCAAGAGCGCTCATTAACAAGCTACATTCATTACCTACGACACTTTATCAAATTGCTGGCTGTTAATTTGACGTTTGCTAGTAAAATTCTAGTTTATTTATTACCTTCTTCGTATAAACTATATACTTAAATACATTAACTTTACTAAGATAAGTATATAATAATTTAATCAAAAAAATATAGTGTCTACGACAGAGGAAATCCTAATGTGAAACTATAACTATAAAATTGGGATTAATTTATTACGTACTTAGTGATCACTTTTGTAGTACGAGTATTTTATACTGGGCTTCGCTTTGCGTCAGGGCGGTAGAGCTGCATCAAGAGCGCTCATTAACAACCTACATTAACTATCTACGACGCTTTAGCAAATCGCTGGATCTTATTTTGACGTTTGCTAGTGAAATTCTAGTTCATATATTACCCTTTTTGTCTAAAATTTGTAATGTATTATACATTAATAAAATAAAGTTATATTACTATACTAAGTGTATAATATTATACCAATTATACCAATAAATACAAAGTGTCTACGACACAGGGATTCCTGATGCGATATTTAGCACGTGTTATGTATTTAATTTATTAATTTTAACCTAAAGAAGTCATAATTCATATCTAAAATGTCCTCAAAATATTAGAAGTACTTCAAGTTTCGGTATTCGGTCTCCCAGTGAAAATGGAATGGATGAATGAATTATGCCACTAGGCTATCATCTGCTCAAAGGCTGTTTACAGCTAAGTCAGCTCATTAATCAATAGCTCCTCTGATGAATTAGGGCTGTGCAGCCGCATCAAGAGCGCTCATTAACAAGCAACATTCATTATCTACGACGCTTTAGCACATTGCTGGCTGTTAATTTGACGGTTGCTAGTGAAATTCTAGTTTATTTATTACCTTCTTCGTATAAAATTTATACTAAAATACATTAACTTTACTAAGATAGGTATATAATAATTTAATCTAAAAAATATAGTGTCTACGACATAGGGTATTCTAATGTGAAACTATAAGTGTAGTACGTGTTATTTATTTATTTCACCATTAAAAGAAATCAGGATTAATTTCTAAAATGTCGTTAAAACATCAGAAGTATTGGGATTCGGGATTCGGACACCCAGTGCAAATTGAACGGATGAATGAATAATGCCACTAGGCTATCATTTGCTCAAAGGCTATGCTTACATCTAAGTCAGCTCATTAATCAATAGCTCCTCTGATGAACTAGGGCTGTGCAGCTGCATCAAGAGCGCTCATTAACAAGCTACATTCATTACCTATGACGCTTTAGCAAATTGCTGGCTGTCTATTTCACGCTTGCTAGTGAAATTGGGATTAATTTATTACGTATTTAGTGATCACTTTTGTAGTATCGGTATTTTAAACTTACTATTGTAGGTCTATTGGTCTATCTTTTAATTCTATAATAAATTATATGTATGAAAATGCGGTGCTGTAAGTATTATTTAATAATTTTTGTATTAATATAAATGATCATTGATTATTA
This sequence comes from Polygonus leo, assembly GCA_018250455.1. Classification (NCBI taxonomy): domain Eukaryota; kingdom Metazoa; phylum Arthropoda; class Insecta; order Lepidoptera; family Hesperiidae; genus Polygonus; species Polygonus leo. The sequence continues at coordinate 10,337 of DWNR01004719.1, forward strand.
AAATACGTTAAAAAGTGCGTGGGATAGAGGATTTGGACCTCCAATGTAAAGGAACGGATGAATGATACCACTTAGGTATTACTAGCTTAAAGGCTATGCTTTTTATATCGTATAAAGGTAGCAAACGAACATAGTCAGAGTCAGTTGGACATGGACATGGACATGACAGCTGCCCATGGACATCAGTAATCATACTCAAGTACGATTGAATCATACCTAAGTTTGATCACTGATGCGTTGTTACCCCTGAGGACTAAGATGTAGCCGGCAACCACGCCTCTCCAAAGCGAAACACAATAATTGCTTCACGGAGGATTATGAGG
>DWNR01004720.1:0-10658 GCA_018250455.1 Polygonus leo
TTTGACCGCGCATCACGTGAAAATGGCTGAACGGATTTTGATGCAAACTTTACTAATCTGTCGAGAAGATCCCCGGCAATGTTTTAGGCCATAAAAATTCAACCCCAAAATGATGGGGCAGCGTGCAGAGCCGCGGGCACAGCTAGTGACAAATATATGAAGCAATATTTTTCACTGATATTCTACGTTTTGAATCTGATCGTCATTTCTCGGCACTGATGTTAGGGGTGCAAATACGTATCATGTCAAACTTTAAGGTTTACATAGTACGTACAAAATATTTTTATCTTAACATTTTCGATAAATAACAGACCGTATTCGAAGATTATTGCTATAAGAAATCATAAGATTTTGCCATAAGATTACAGGAAAATGTCAATGCAGTAATATCTTACTTGTCTCCTCCAATTGTCGCATCGCATTTATGACGGTTGCGCCCCTTCTTTCGTATCCAGAAATTATTTGACAACTCCGAGGACCAATATAAGGAAAAAATATGGTATAAATAAATCATTACATAGATTAGACAGACTTATCAATGACTTGTTAATTCTGAGATTCAAAAAATGACAAACATAAAATAATCGAATGCTTATTTTCTTTTGCAGTAGCGTTGAAAAATGTAACTCATACCTACAAGTTTTCATTCACTTTTTGCTTCTGAATGATGAACAAGTATGAAAAATGAAGAACTCATTATTCGAGGAAAATGTTAAATAATTATGCTGTTTTGTTTAACTGCTGCTCAGTTATGATTTATAAGTTTACTTTTGCTGTACCACCCGTACATACTTACGTATTTTTAATAATTAGTATTAAAAAAATAATAATAACTTTCATAATATAAAAAAAATTACAATTTAATTATTCCTGTACTATACACAAGCAATGAAAACACAAACATTAACTGAATAAACATGTATGTGTTCTTATGTAAGCCCGACAGAAGTTATATTTCTTTGGCGTAAGAAGATAAAAATCGTTCTAAAAATTTTATCCTTCGCATTCTCCTATGTTTGTAGAGAAAACGACACTGATAAGAGAAAAAAGATATTTAATTGAAAACATTGAAAGAAAGTTTTATTATAACGCATTTATCGTTGCCATAGTAACGATAAATGTTGACAAGCTAATTTCATGACAAAATTCTTAATTAAAAAAATATTCTCATAATTTTTCACTAACGCGCCAAAAGAAGTATAACTTCAAAAATCCTTACTTAAATAAGAACGGAACTAAATATTCAAATGGCGTAAAACGAACAACACTCGCTTGTCTTTAATGTTTAATTAAGCCTTCACTGTGATAAGGTTACATAAACGTATCGAGTTTAAAATCTGCTTACGCACTCTATTGTAATTAATTCGGGCGAGGATTGAACCTGAGCGCTAAGTAGGTGGCGTGATTAATTAATTCGGTCTAGATTTGAACATAATATCCCGGTAATGTGGCCGCCCGGCCGCCGAGCAACTTGGGCGCTTGTACGTTCTAATAAACTAATTAATTTACACTAAGTTCCACTCAATCGAACAGTTTGTAGTGGAAATGTACAGAGATGTTTAAATACGCGCTTATAGGTTTAGCGTGTTATTTTGTATATAATACAATCTATTTAGGTATCTTCAATAAAACAAATTATAAAAATATCTCAAACAATGAAATATATATATATAATAAAATTATTATCATATCTAATATCATCTACTGTTACAATGTTTATAAATGCTTCTATTTCATGAATTCCTTTTTTCTGCTTTAGATGTGAATAAAAACGCTGCACCACACAATTTGTTAGGCCGCCCGGCGTTCTTTGTTCCGAATAATTATTTACGGTCAATTTACTGTACAGCTTAAATATATTTCCATGTAGTACCAGGGAACAAGAGATATTAAAAGGCCGAAGAGACGGGCGGGCGGACATTAAAATGTGCTAAGAGCTCTCGGGCGGGCGAGCGTGAAACCGCGACCGAGTCGACGCGCCGAAACGACGGTAATCGAGTTAACCTTTTTAGAGAGCTGCGCGCCTGGTAAGCGCTCGTACCGTGCGACCCTATCCCCAATTGTACCTTTTCCCTTCCATGTGAGGCGTGTTAGGTATTTTTACAAGAATGCGTGTTTAAAAATGTGTGTGGCTTTTTCACGTTACTTTACGCTGTCTTAATTTTTATCTGGAAATAAAATTTTATTTATAGAGCTGTTTTGAAGTAGCAGTAATTACTAACAAGCTGGCGATGCATAGGCGGATCCCGTGGTGTTGCAAATGTGAAAAGCCGACAATGAACGCTTACCATTAGGAGGCTCTTTCTGCCTTATCGCTAGGTTTAGTTAAAAAACTAATTTTAAGTTGACAATAATTATGATAAACGGCATATTATTCGTATTCTTTTTATATATGTTCACCGATATTTACGACAACGTGGACCGATTTCAAAAATTCTTTTTGCTATATTTTCCGTGTGGTTCCGCAATGGTCTCGTTTTTTTCATAATTATTTGACCTTGAACTTCGACGTTATACCAGGATCATCTTAAGCTGCAATTGGTTGTCTTAAAATGAGGAATATATTAAAAAACTTATCATGCATCGTAACTAAAACCGTTGCACGTTGACGAAAATAATTTTAAATTAATGGAGATTTAAAATTATTTTCGTCAACGTGCAACGGTTTGTAAAACAATGTTGAGTATTTTAATACTAGTCGGGTTGTATGGACAAAACTAAACGTCTCAGTTAATCTTCCCGAGCAAGAGTAATAGTAGGTGGGTAATAATCATGTTGGGGAGTAAACGTTAGCGACATTTTCAGTTCACCTCGGAACGTCTTAAGGCGGCGTGGAGTGAATAATTGCGCATTTAAATCTCCATTGCGGCGCGCCCAGCGTGCGGCTAAATGTTTATTTGCGGAAACGTGCAATGATGTGGATTCAGATTTTTATTGCTACGTGAACCGTAGCAAGGGTTAAGGATAATAGTGAGAGTTGATGCTTATTGTTTCTATTGTAGGTTATTTTTTGGTTGAAAAATTTTGTCGTTGCATAAGTTCCCGTAATTAAGACGTTTACTGTAATTTAGACGTAGGCGTAAATTTAAATAATATTCAGCTTTTGTATGGGAGTGACAATTAAAATCGCTATACCAAACCTATCTATAGTTTTAGTTAGTTTTCTCGGAAGTTAAAAACATACATTCCTAAATCATCAATTATTTTGTTCTGTTCAGAACAAAACAGACACAAATGTTTTAATTTTTCTTTGGTAGGTGATAGGTACTAATCAAAATCCTATGATGTATGATATCAATTAAATAAGTTATTAACTTGCATCTTTCACATCCATGCCAAAACAAAACCCCATAATTTAAGTCAAAGGGTATTTTATTTCTTGCTTGCATCACTACTTTTGAATCACTTATTATTTGCTCACTTTCAAAATAATTTTAGTTGGTTTTGTAAATTAATTCAATAGTCAAATTTAGGATACATTTGTACCCTAGCTGCGATCACGCGACAGCTGTTGTTAAAAAAGTGGAATATAACTTTCTCACAGGGACCAGGAGAACAGAACATAAAAGTAGTTGAATCCGAACAATAATCAGTGCGGCGGCACCGCTCACGGGAAGCACGTACTTTGAGCGTTTTTTATTTTTCTAAATGACCGAGCACCCTCGCCCGGCACCTGAATATTTTAGTGCTTTTAGCTTTGCAACATTCATCTTTATACATATTTAAATTTTACCTCGTTGCCTTTTCTTCATTTTTCGTTTCGTAAAGTATAAAAATAAGTTGAACGTTGTATCCTTCGACGAAATATGAAATTTATTTTGGATCTTTTTGTTATTTCTGCTTAATACTTAATGTGAGAAGGTGATTACGATTGTATTCAAAGAAAAAATGCTACTTGGCTTTTGGAAGTGTTACTTTTGTACACTCAGGAAATAAAGTAATGGTATAGGTAAAATATAGCTCAAAAAGATAAATAATTATGTTGTACAGTCCTTACACTTACCGAATACATCCGAAAGTTTGCGAAATTGCATTATTATTTTCTTCTTATCCCGATCTTTATGGAACACGCAGAATAATAGATGACGCTTATTGACCGACCATTAGCGTTTATATTAATTTAGGAAATCAAAAATCTCTTGTGTATTTATTTACCTACTACGTGTATAATGCCAATCTGCTTATTCACAATGTATCTACTAAGATTGTGTAGCATTTGAAGTATTTTTATTTCAATAAAAATATTCGACTGAGTTTTAAAAATTCGTGCAAGGCATTTCTTGTCGGTCGTTCCGATTTAACTTTAACACAGCGTCTGTAATTCCAAGCTTTGCATATTTTAGCGAACAATGCACACAGTTTGCTTCGTCACCGGAGGACAAATAAATTGTTGGAACAGTAAACGGTTTGTTTTGCTACAATAAATGTTTTAAACGGTCCAATGGCAGCTTTAAATGCAAAATGGAAAGTTTAAATACAAGTAGGTGTGACACATGTAAGAAGTTAGTTTGCCAAGAACTTTGCTAAGAATGAACACTGCGCCAGTAACGATAGTACAGCTAGATATGCGTAGTGCACTTATATGAAAAGCTGACTTTCCACTGAAGGAAATAGTTTGCGCTGTCAATTTAATTTATGTAAAAATACTTACATTTAAAATAAAAGGACGCTTCACCTAGTTTTTCACGTAAATGACTTTTCATCTTTAGAATTCTTTCATCATTTACACGTAAAATGTGAATGTTCTGCAAATTGAAAAGTGAAACAAGCGGGAAAACGTTCTAAAAATTGAATGTAAAGTGAAAGAAGCAAGAGTGCAGTTATTTGTAAGCGGCAATACAGCTGTAAACAAGCCGAGATCTGCAGGGAGCGAGGTGAATAGGACGTGTAACAGCCTCAGCACACCTCCGCAGCGAAAATAATGACGCGGAACTGCGGAAAGAATTTCGCTGCGAAACATTGCTACGAAATGTGTTGCCATTCGAGCAGCGAAACGACAAGTGAGTCACTTGAACTGTATTTTGTAACAATCGAATTATATAGATTTTTTACAATATGGTATACTAATTAGCTTTAGGCGTCTTTGCCTAAATAAATTATAGCCTATAGTTTTATTATATGTATATAGATATAGATAGAATAGATAGATATAGAAGATTGTAATATCATCGTTATAGCCGAATTGTCAACTGCCAGATAAGAACACGACAAACGCGGTATCGCAACGAAATGACAGACGTGTAACAAATTTCCGAGTAGATCGGCGAAAGTACCTTCGAAAGAGATCATAAACAAATCTGTACGTTATAATAGACAATTTAGTGTTAGTTTTGCTTATAGTACGGCTGACAGATGATGGCGAAACTTCTGCGAGTTCGCTGCTAAAATTCCGCGGCGGATATGCTTAAGGCATAAATCAGCCGATATCTACTGAGTGCGAGGTGTGAATAGCACCTGTAAGTAATGCTCGCGACTCGGGGAGATCTGACCTCAATTTAAATTCACTCCGTCGGGATTTTAATGGACTTCAGCCAAATCGCTGTTTTGGGAGTTCTTACTTAGATTATGAATAAAACATGGCCTCGGGGGAGGCAGCCGTCCCTCGACGACAAATTCCGAACTACTTAAGAATAATCCAGAGACAATCCGAAATAATAAGTAGCTAGACTATAAATTTAAATGAATTCCTACGCGAGGGCTACTTAAATATACTTATTTAGATAAACTTGGTTCGAGAAGAACATTAATATTGATGTTTTGATTAATCAATTGTTCTTCAATATAAATCTGTTGTTTACGTCCATCTCACAGTTACGATTACTACAATACGACAAAACAATGACTATAAGAAATATATGCATAAATGTTAAACAGCTCAGTTGAGATCATTTTTGTAATTCGCCGTATATAGAAATAATGTTGTAATGAAGGTCAAACATGCATTGCTTCCCCCGAAAACTGGAATGTCTATTATAATAAAATAAAATATATTTCTTCTTAATAAATTTACCAAATTGTTCTTCCTAAAATTCATGTTCATAAATTTATAATTAAAAAATCTAACATGCAAGCGAATTCCATTAACTTCCTCTCAACGACATCGTCTCCGACGTCTTTGCATCACAAAAGTATATATATTTGTACGTCTTTCAAATTGCTTTTCAATTTCACACAACACTGAACACGACTGAACGTTTTAAACAGAAATGATAACACTTCAGTAAGAGATACGTTTCGCGTTTTTTATTTAAGTCTTAAACACGTTTAAATTTTTGATTAAATCAGTAATTAAATTTTATGTATTGAGGGTAACTCACTGGGATCCTGATTAAAAAACGAAAGCAAGTCCAGACGACATTACGGGATAAATGAAACGTCTATCAAAAGTCTGGATCAGCTTTCGATAGGAACAGAATTTCCGAGCGACCTCTAATTTAGTCAACCCTTAATAAAAAATATATTTGTTTGGTAATAGAATGCTCAAAGGAATCGAGTAATTTTGTTTTATTTAGATGTCGCGTAAAAATTCAATAACACGAGGCCATTGGCTTGATTTTGAACGCAATAATATAATATGGCGTCTAGTGTATACATATTTATTTAATATTTCTAATTCAACGAAGCGGCTTTGTATGTCTTTATTTAAAATTTTAATCGAAAGTTAGTTTAGATGTGATTACTGATTTAAACTTTAATTATAGGTTTATGACATATCACTTTGGACTTAATTTTGTTTGAGACTAAATCAGAGAGCAGTTGAACAGGTGTATAATATCAATTTGATTATTAATTTTTATCATCATCATCATCATCAGTTCATCATGCTGGCCGAACATTATTTTTATCGTGTAGCCAATTTTAAATGAAAAGGAAGGATTTAAAAAAAGTTAATGTAATATACGCAAATGATTATTTTTGTTCGCGTAAGTTCTTCCTTTTTTTATAAATCTATAATAGAACTAATTACTTATAAGGTTTAGTTTTAAGTTTTGTAAAATCATGCAACGTTAACATCCTGACTCAATATTTACAGAATCGTCTTCGTCTGCTTTGATTTATGGAATTTGCCCTTATTGATTTATTTGGGCGGGTTACTCGCACGCAATACACGGCAAGGATGGAACTAGGGTCTCTCGTACCTAGTACATTTGCGATTTGAAAAACAAACATCTTGATATTCTATGAATTCATTTCATATAACAAATTGTTCTTAATAAATCTAAACTTGGACTCGTTCACTGGAATATAAATAGGTAAAATAAATAATAATACACAAGTAGGACCATTTGTAGTATTATTACCTTTCAAGTTATCGAACTACTTGGAACCAAAACCAGATTTTTCAACCATATTCCAAGAAACATTACCCTGTAAGATATCCTCATCATGTATGCTGAAAATCTAAGCATATCGAATTTTAGAAAGAGTTATAATATTCCTTCCGATGCCATATGTTTGAAGCACAATATTTTCATCCCACAGACAGATATACGTGCGTACATATGAGTATTCTATTTCGGTGTCTCGTCACCCGAACCGGTATTCCATTGAAAGCGAAACCTCCCAAAATCGGGCATTTATTTGACCCCACGGGAAATTCCCGAGCTCCTGCCGCCGCGACACTGATTCCGTTTCCTGTTTTTGTTTTTGTCGTATATCGTACCAGCGCCATATTCTTATTGTATTTTTAGCATGCAGAGAATTATTTATTGTTAGCTTACGGACTGTGCTTCCAAATGCTACATTGTTTTCGTTTATTTAAGGTAAAAACATATATATTTCATCCAGTTAAACGAGGTACGGTTTTTTATCATATAAACGAGTTCATTTCATGGTAAATGGTTAGTGCCGCTCATTAGTAATCTTCCTCAAGCTAGACTAAGTTGTACCTGAGATTCGCCTCGTGAGTCGCCGGCAACCACCCCCCTTCCAAATCGAAATACAAAAACCACTTCATGAAAGATTTTGAAGGGTGGCAGTCGAACTATATGAGTTATTCATGACTCCCCAGTTTCAGTACAAGTTCTGCATGGCACAATTCCGAGGACAACGAATATTTTTTGGATGACTTGCAATCTCCAACAACGGCTATCACAAGGGGCGACATGGACTGGCTTAATTTACTTTTTTGTTACGATGCATAATAATGTACTAATTTGAATGTGACGTTGCGCGTATCGGCGAAAGCGATTCCCCGAAATTGGCGGCGGGGTAACGAGGGTACAGTTTCCAGTTTCGCTTTTATTTTACTACATGTCCCATATTTGTAGTTAACCTCTAATTCCGCGTTCGTTACATCGTTTAGCGATGGTTAGATATATTTCGGTATATTTACCTGTGTTCAGAGAGACATTCCTATTTTCTTGTCTTTTTATATGTTTCTTTGTTGACAATGTTCTGTGTGCAGATATAGACTAGTGTAGTCTAGTCTTTTTAAAGTTTTACTCTCCACTTCATAGTACTTGAGTATATCACTACTTAAGTATAGTTGATCCACTGAACCACTTACTTCTAACCATGTTGTGCATATTCTTGTCATTTATGTAACTTATGTCTGTTATATGTGAATGTTCCTCCGAAACCCCTTAAAGTTGGGTTGGAGTCGTGCAAAGCGTATAGCAGTAAATAATTTGGGACTTGCCACTCGAAATCAAATTATGTCGGCCGACAGCGGCGGCAACTTCCAGAATTGTGAATGGGAAAATATTTGCAGGAGGCCTGACGATGACAGTTTGATTGCGTATTGATTCGTCTTCTCCGCGCCCGATTTCCCTACCCAAAATTTGAAGGCTGGTGTCACTAAGCTTAATGAACTAAATTGTTGAATCAGGCCGTCGTTAAACGTGGACGTAGATCGAAAATTTCGAAGGGTAACAATTCTCCTTCGGATAATTATAATCCCTGATGATTTGGCTCATTGATTTATCGGACAAAAATAGATATTATTGGGTAAACATTTGTGTAGGCAATGTTTTACATATAAAAAGGTCAAGTTATACAATCAAATCATTTTCAGAAATCAAATTCCACATGTTATTAACAGTTTGTACGTTACTAACGTCTTAAACCTAAATGAAACTAGAAAAAATGGAACCAAGAATATTTTATTCGAAAAGTACCACTTTATTTTTCAAGACTTAGAACAATGGAAAATCGAACACACGATTATCCTCAGACGTCTGGTGGAGATGATTGTTTGACGTGGTTGTCTCCGCAAATAACCCCTTTGTCATCGTTCCACGAACCCCGTATTTCTGCGAGGGGTTCATTAAACGCTCCCGTTCAGGGAACCCGGTCGAGATGGTCCGCACTAATGAAAGCGTATTTGTTCCTGTTGATGCCGATGGGCCGCAGGAAATTGGTGTTAGCTGGGTTTGATTCACGTGAGGGTCGGATTGTTTTAAAGCAGTAGTTGATTATGATGTCTTAAAGAAAAATTAAAATCTGTTATGTAGTGCTACCGTTGTGGATATTACAAGAAAGAACTACGTAATCCTCTATAATGAAGCCGAGCAAACCTCCATTGAAAAGTGTTTTTCTTATGAAAGAGGTAGTAGCTATTTGTAATAATTTATAACGAAGTCGCGATCTATAGGTAGCCTTTGTAAGTAGGAAATACTACGAACGATAAAATTACAATTAAATAAAATAGTTTCTAAAAGTAGGCACTTATCATTAACAATTTTGTTATTCCGTTATGCTATAATATAATTTGTAGATAGAAATTATTTTACGATGAATGCAATACGAGTAAAACTTATTATAAGTCCACCGGCATATTATGTGTATGTTCATTGATTGAATTGATCAATTTATTAGTACGTCAAATTTATTTTACGTCTTTTACATTTCATTTACACTGTTGAACTATTGTTGTATTAATTGTTCTGTTTCTTTTTTCAGGTAAGTGAAGAAGTCTTTATTGTTCTCCAAATTAACCTGTCTTTGCGTAAGTCGTAAATATAGCCTTAGTTTTTATAAGATAACTATTAAAATATAAATATCATACAATTATGCTTCGTGAACCAATGTGTTACTTAACATTATGTATGGAAACTTATAAGTCCCTTTCTAACACTTACACTTAAACTTGCTATCCTTGTCGTATGTTTGTCCAAGGAATTGGAAACGTCCGCTCAGTGGGCGCGTCGAGTGTTTATTAACTGACCCTAAGTGTGCCGCTTTCCTCCTAGTCCGTTTCAAGGGCCACCCATCTGAGAGGTTCTGCTAAGGTTGCGTTATGTAGAATTCTTATTATGTTGAATTCGTTATACGAGGGGTGATCAAAAAGTAATGAGAAACGGGTATTTCCAGTACACCTAATAATAATTATTATTTTTTTTCTAATAGATTATTCATCCACTAGGTCAGGTACAAAGTTTCATATAAATAGGGCACGATTCCTAGGAGCTACATTCATTTGAGTACCAAATTCCGACAATTCAACTACAAAATGGAGAAAAACGAAATTAGAGCTGTTATTAAATACTTTGTCCTGAAAAAAATGTCTATCAAAGACATACACAACGACTTAGTGGGAACATTAGGAGACTCTGCTCCTCCATATTCCACAGTTGCACGCTGGGCAAAGGAGTTTAAGTTCGGTAGATCATCGACAGAAGACGAAAATCGGGAAGGACGCCCTTCGACGTCCGTCA
>DWNR01004721.1:0-10657 GCA_018250455.1 Polygonus leo
CACATATTTTCCGTAGTGATCTCATCTCCACCGCGTTAATTCTGCTTTCATGCTGTTTCTGACATACCCAGCTCTCATTTCCATACAGTAACGTTGGTATAAGCACAGCATTGTGTATAGCAAGTCTAGCAAGTTTTATGAAATCATATGGAATTTTCCACATAACAATAGCCTTGTGGAATGTATCGTGTATGAATTTGTGTATGATATATATTTTATATCTATTTCATATATTATACAAATAGCTAACAAGCATTCTTGATTTTTCAAGGTTCTTGAAGCTAGGTGATTACTGCCGCCCATGAATAGGATGAATCCCAATAAGTAAAATTCTCTATTTAAGTATCTCCTTACGACACTTGAGGACTCCAAGCTGAAGTAGATTATTTTATAAAATAAAATATCTTGTGTCTCAGTATTCGTTAATATTCTTTATACCAGATATTATTATTGTTATCGTTATCGAAGATGTACAAAATTTAACGAATATTTTTCTGTTACAACAGATTCAGGATGAGCGATTAAGTGAATATCTAAATAAGGCTTTCTAAATGTATGGCAAACGCTCAGTTTGTATAAAATCAGATTAAATTACTTAGAAACAATCATTAGATATAACATTATCGTCTATATACTACATTCTTCTATATCTAAGACGAGACAAACTCTTAACAGTCGACGATGTTTATAATTTATACTCATTTAGGATTAGTAGTCCATTATCTTATCTTTTATCTGTATGTATCTTTCAAATATAAAGTTACGTAACGTGGTGTGATTATTATGATATAACAGTTAAAAAAAAAATAAGAGATCATTGAGTCTATAACATCCTGAATATTAATCGAAATCAGCAACATGATTTTTTTAATTTGTCTATAATCAGATGACGAATAAACGACATGCTTCAATCGTACATATTTAACACTGTTAAAGTTTATTAAATAGTATTGTTGTAATTTTAACACTGGTTTCGATATTCGACCGTTTAGAGGTTAAGGCAAATAAATATATTGTAATGTAAATGGACATAAAAATAACCTTAGTAAAATTCGCTTAACCTCTTTACAAATAACTAATGATAATTAATTTATATTAATATTAATGAAAGACCTGCATTGATAGTGATGATATTCAATTCTGTATTTAATGACTAATATTTGAGTGGCAATTTGAACGTTGAATAAAACCTACAATTTAATTGTCGTACATCGTAAGTGCATTTAAATTAAAGATTTCTCGTTTGCGGTCGAAAATATGCAAATAGGTACGCGAAAGTACTCGCAAATTAAGATTACGAAGTTTTGTTGGCAGAAAAATGCGAATCGGCTTATCCTCGTGCATGCATCGCACTAAATGCATTAGTCGAATTAGTCCACTGAAGCGCACCAAAAAATTCAATTTGCCTTCAACGTTTTGCATCGGAGAAAAAAACGTGGAAAAATCCCGTTGGTAAAAATTATATCCATTTTCCGGACAGGGATGGAGTAATAGGTACACAGACGCTTGAAATCCGATTAGGGTTCTACAGGAAATCTCTAATAAGTTTCAGTGAAGACGTGGTTAGGTGGCGATTATTTCGGATGATTGCGTCTTAAACCATCTGTATGTATTTAATAAGATAAAATGTGTCTAAAAAAGAGTCAAGAGTTAGAGAGTTATGAAGGGGAAGAAGCTAGAACCGTGCCGTTTGGCACTCTGCCTACCCCGTTAGGGATTTGGCGTGAAGATGTGTGTGTGTCTAAAAACTTTTACTATAAATGCAAACAAATGTTATAATAATGATGGTTGGTTGGTTTTGCGTTTCAGTTAATTTTTAGTAATATAGAACATTTAGTTTGATAAGATAATTTGAAGTATGATACATAAGTTCAATGAAAACTTCTATCTGTAATTTTAAAATAACTTAGTAGACAATCGTAATCCTATTCGCAATTTTTTTAATAGCCGAAAAAAAAATTAATATATTTTTTTGAAGTCGATAATAATTTTGAATGAAGTAAACTTTATTGAAATAACGTTTAATTATTAAGAACCTACACTGAAAAGATTTTTAATTGTATTTGTAATTAAAAAAAAATGTTTTATCATTTATTTAACAATGATCGCAGCATACAAGATTTCCGAATTAAGATAACTAATGCTGACCAAAGTACAAAACATGACCACCATCTTATCTCCTTTAATTACCTAAGTACCTTCATAATTGTACTTAATTACAGATGTCACTCGGAAATTTACTCAACAACTGATGGGACCGTAATAAAATTAATTGATACACACGCGGAATCACCTTCAAAGTTTTTCAGATTATGGCATAAGCGGAAAACATTTTGAGGCGGACAAAAATCTACGAAGGTTGTCTACTTAACTATTACAAAGGGCCTTTAAAACCGGTATTGGGCTGAGATTTATGCTAAAATTATCTAATAAATGCAAAATTACGTGCTATGTTTGGAATGAGGAAGATTTAAGATTTCCTATTTGGTATTGGTTTTTGTATTATAAGATCTATAAAAAGAATTATATGAATTTCGTGCACGTCTGTATTATCTTCTTGTATGTCTGTATTTTTTGAACTTAGTTATAAAGCAGACAGTGTGATGGTAAGCAGGCACTTTCTCTACGGACATATAACACGAGAGATTTAGTCTAGCATTGTCGGCCGTGTAGGAAAGCTATTTTTTGACAAACCCCATGTTATAGCTTAAGTTTAGCTCATGATTAACTATTATCGTCCCACTGCTAGATAAATACAACACATGTTTTAGAAGGCACTTTCAATTAGTTTCTGACATACACTAAAAATTTCACTACTCGTATTAGGACTCAAGAGACGACCCTCTAACAAACGATCAGACAGATTTAGAAATATATTCCTGTCCGCAACTACACCTAGTGTTATTTTCGGTTTCAAGAGACACAAACGTGTGACAGACAGACGGACAGTGAGTATTTTAATAATGTCCCGTCGACCCCTTTAGGTAACGAGTCCTAAAGTGTTATACATATCTTATTTACGTCACAATAACCGTCGCTATGACTTTGAATTTGAAGCTATGCTCGTATTTATTTACATAATGTATATTACGTTCGTATTTGCATGCATAGATTATAGAGGTCGCGGTTAAATCATCGTTGGTGATAACGTTATCATCATGTGACCACTGCATTATTGCCCTTATGTTGAGTGCCTACTCCTTTGTAGCTACTTGTTTATCTGTATTGCCTTGGAAGGCGGATTGTTAGATAAATTGAGTGGTTATAATCATATCCCCTTGGGTCGGCCACGTTTTTAAATGGCGGAAAATTATTCCCTGGCTTAGGTTAGCTGATATGTGTTTTTCATGATATTGCAAACGAGCAGATGATAAGTTTCGGAAAATTCTGGTAGTAGGTACCAAAGGATTTTGGAAATACCCCAAAAGATTGTATTAATTTAAATTGAACTTACAAACCGAACGCCGGAGGTAAATGACAAACATGATTAGGTATCATTTTACAGCTAAATAATAAAATTAGGAGCTCCTAGCAAAATATTTCTAGCTGTCCGCAAAATGTAGGTAGATACCACCTTCTCCTACTAAATCACCCCTTCAAAATTTCAATTGCAACTATAAATCAGAAATCAGATCCGCATACGAAATCCGCGAACATTAAGTCGCATTATGCAGGCGGAGCTATAAAACCGATCCTTCGACGTCCCGTGGATTTCTTCGCTCCTGATCTACCGGGACGACGGTTAACGCCTGTTTATCACTTCAACGCGTTTATAACACATTATACTTACTTTGATTTAGGTCGGCCGCAAACGTTCTACATCTGAAACGGTTTTCCCTGAGTCTCCTGAATCTAGAGCATTTTCTGAATTTCGATTTTATTCTATTCTGAAATTTTACTCGAGATAGATTCGACGTATTTTCGAATTTTGTAATCAGACTTAAATAGAAATTCAGGGTGCTGTTTTTAGTCACGTAATTAATAGGTAATGTTTCTATACCCCCTTCCGATTCTTGAAATTCCTAATTTTAGGGTATTTACTGATATTTGTATACAACATAATATAAATTATATACATAATATAATAAGTATACAAGATTTCAAGCACAATTATAATTTTAGTATCAAATTCCCGTAATCGGATTTGAGAGGACTGTTTTTAACAGTTAACCTAAAAAAACTAAAAGGGTAATATAAGCTTTTAGTGATTATATTAATATTTATAGCTTATTTTACTTTTTAATTCAAAGAAAAAATACTTGATAATTAACATAATTTCGCAACTTTCTCTCGATTGGATCACATATCTGAATTCCTTACGATTATTTCCAAACCATTGTTACTGAAATATTTGTTTGTTACAAATTATATTCACGTAAAAATGAAACGACCGCAAGCTATAAAATTAAGAATGAAATTGTTTATGTAAGCCGTTAAATTATGTTTTATGGGAAGTATTTGGTTTCATTTGTTTTTATTTTTTTATTCGTAAACATATAAAAGTATGATTAATCTTTGCTGAACGCGGACTAGTAATAAATAAATAAATTGTTCCCTGTTGTAGTACGGGTTTTCTTACGCATTGTATTATTATAAAACCTATACACAATATTGGAAATAATATAAGGGACGGAAAATCCCGAAGTATGTCGAATAAGTCGGGATTTTAAACCATACGCCACATACTCCTCCACTTAGCTTATCAATGCCGAAGCTGACTTCGCAACTTTTGTAATATGACTAAATTATTTATTCAAAGAAGGAAATCCCGTAACATAGTTTTCCTTCACATGCTAAGTGTAATAATGATCGCAGTCCATACATGAAGGTTGGTAAATAAACGATAAACGATAAGAACACCTTGTTTATAAACAGGCAACATTGTAGCATTTGTGGCTAGCCTTATGAAATAGTATACAATATTTCTTATCTGTTTCAGATGGGAAGGGTAAACTTGGGAAGGAATAACCTTACCTTATGGTTATAGTTTTATTCAACATTCTTAAGAGGATTAATTGAATTCGGATGTTCTAGAATATTCTGAAGAATTCTCAAATATTAATAGCATTAGCTATTCGGCCAAATGATATGATTTTAATTCATAGGGCGTGGAATGCGAATCCCAGATACTCGCCACGCATTTCTTCCGTACAACAGTTGTTTGTTACCAATTTGCATATCCAATAGAAAAAGGTGGTCGCCAGCCACTCTTACCTATCTTGATCTCCAAGGGTGGCAGCGGTGCTAATTACTTAAATCCTCTCTAAGGTTGATTACAGGTGGCAAGTGGCTAGCTTTGAAGAAATCTAAGTATAACGAACTGTAGCTTAGATTCTCCTACTGGATGGAACCCAGTGGCAGAGTAGGTATGTGAATCATGGATAGGATATTTATTATCGTACAAAGGTAGCAAATGAGCATGCATACCACCTAATGGTAAGTGGTCACTGCCGCCCATGAACATCATTAATCATCCCAAAGTACACTTAAAAAATACCTAAGTTTGATCACAGATGCGTTGCCACCCCTGAGGACAAAGATGTTTGCCTCGTGTACAATTATAGCCGGCAACCATGCCTCTCCAAACCGAAACACAATAATTTCTTCACGGAGATTATGAGGGTACATGCTTACGATATTTTCTTTAATTAATAAAACAAATGTTATACATACATACCTTGACTTCGCGTACTATTTGCACCTAGATACATATTTCAATGTGTAGTAGGTACGATTTTATAGATTCTACACATTCCGTAATAAAACTGATTATAGTCGCTTGCGCAATCTTTTCTATTGTAATATTATATAGCAATGTCACCTCTGCAACCTTTCCTTAAACTTGAGGTTGTTGACCAAGGTGAAGTAATACGTCAAGAGCGGGACGGGTTTGCCCAGAAGGGGTTCCGCACCGTATTTTTTATATATAATTCCTTGACTAAGATCTAGATGGCGTTGTTCGAGAATGTATATTTAGAAATACTCTTTAAAGGTATTTACAGCTTTAAATGTATTAAATGTAGTAATAGCATATTTGGTTAAAGTTACAACCTATTGCGATTCAAAAGATAAGCTGAAATGCTGCAACTTCAATAATGATATTTTTGACGTGGTAAAGTGTTATAATTCGATGGAGCCTGACTGAAAAAACATGACTCATGCGGCGTTACCTCGCTCTGAGGCGTTCCATTTAAAGCTCGAAGTGCAAGCGAGAGCGCGGAACGAGCGACAAAGAGGCACAATCGGCAGTGTTCGACATCTGTCTCTCTCCTAGATATAGTGGCCACAGCAATATTTCGGAAAAGTATCTAGCTAATACGGCTCAAGACAAGCTTTGAGTCTGAGGAATGGATGGACAGCAGTTATGTTATGGAACCCCAAAATTGTTAAGCTTAATAAGTTAATAAAATCTTAGTCGAATGTATTTCGATATAATCTTCATTCATGCATTCAATTTACGAGTTCGGTTTTGTTGCAGTATTATAGATTAAATTATTTTATTGGAGTAGACAATACACTGGCATTCCATCCGAAAGATTGTGGCCAATACCACTCATGACATCCATGGACAGGCTGATGGCTAGGGTAGGATGGCTATCAGTGATGGCAGCAAAAAAGCATACCGTCTGTGACAGCTCTGAAAATTAAAATCATTTAACTGGTTCATTTCAGGTTACACATAATATATTGTGATATTGTGCGTTTTCACAGCAATTCTTTGACTAAGCAAGGAATCCTCGACTTAACCAGAACCCTGTCTAATTAGAACTCTTGAGAAGGTAAACGAACTTTTTTGCCCGTAAGTTTAAGCAAAATTTAAGAACCTTTCATTTTGTTTGGATTAATTTTCAAGCCTTTTGTTTTTCTATGTCTCTTTTTTGTTTAAATAGAATTGATTAATGTATTTACTCATAAAATATAAAGTCTGCTAGAGAATCATTTTTGTGAACAGCCTAAAATATTTTCTACATTGTAGAAAAATATTTTGTAGAATCTACGGCTTAAAATATAGGCATTAACAAAGTATTGACTATACTGCCTATGTTTAATAACATAATAGTTCAATTTTTTTTTCAATGGAACATTTTATACAAGATGGTAATTGAAAGTTAAAGAATAGCAACGCTTACTTTTTGTAAAAATGGTAGATATTAGAAAGTACTCGCTTATGGTTATCTTTTTTCGTATATGGATTGTGAAGTCCAAAAAATAATTGGACAATTAGAAATCTGGTCAACGACGTTTTCTAAATTGTGTTTGTAAGTGAAGGCTAATTTTACTTTATTTTTCTAAGTAATTATGATTTTGCCTGAATTATGTTTGAAATAGACCAAAATAATGTTTTCAACATTTAGAAACCTATAGTTTTAACTAGTGCAGGATTTTAAAGTTTTTAAGCTTCAATACGAGTACAAACAAACTCACACATATAGGTACATAGTGAGTCGAATAAAGGCTTCTAAAGATGCTTATCTGAAAAAAAAATTAATTTTGTACACATTAACAATACTAAATTGTACGTACTAAACCGTCCTGTTTACACAAACGTCTATTTATTTACAGTAGTGACTTCCCATCAGCTGGAACATACTCGTTTGCTACATGTCAGATTCGAAATTATGTTGCTTCTAGTGCGGAACTATAGGAACCGTGGGCAACGCAGCCGGATAGAGATTCGGAACGAACGGCCTTGACTGTCCGAACATTAGGTATGCCAATGCGCAGAAAAAATTAAGACGCATACCGACTACGCCGAGCTAGAAACCTATAATTTTTCCGTAGATGCCGTATCAGTCTACAAGCAGGTAGTCATTTGGCCTAACACAGACCACAGACTATCTCTGACGTACTTTTTAGTCTGAAAATGCAGAGAATATTCACATATTTTTCATAGCTTTATAGCAACGAAAACGACGCGCACAAAATGTGTTTTTGTCTTATATTTTGTGCGCCGCGGACATATCGCGCGGAGCGTATGACGTCTTTGTAAGACTTAAAAAATCACGCCTTTTTATCGTATATTTTACATCAGGTATGTCCTTAGTCAGTGATCACTCACCGTGAGGTGGTGGTCAGCAAACATTAGCTACCTAATGGAAGCTGGTCACTGTCGTATATGAACAAATTTCCTATAGAATTCTCTTTGACTTGATATTTATAATGATTTAATTAAAAAATCTCAATTAAAATTACGCATTTAGAAATTAAACCTCAAAGATATTTTTCGTTATAAAGCAGATGATTCGTCTAATGAAAAGTGGACGCTTAGACATTTTTAAATCCAGGACAACATTATGCGTCATCTATTAAAAAGAAACGCAAAGTTTGTTATTGTTAAAAGAACTATCCTGAAAAGATTCTGCTTAGAATAATTACTTTGAGTCCCAGTAAACCAAAAACATATATTGTAAGCCTGTAATCAAAATTGTGTCACATGCCTTCGCCACTAATCTACTGTTAGACGCATATCAGCCAACGATCGTTCAATAATTCATGTAGTACAAACCGGAAAACGCTTTTGAAAATGCCCGACGAATACGGATAATTTGCACAATTAGCATGAAGACGGCCACGAACGCTCATGCAACATGCAGTGTGCTATTAACATGCACTCCCATTAGTATGCAGAGGATCTGTGCATGGATGCGGTATCTTACAACATAATTATGGGTTTTATTAGTCTGCAAAACCGGATCAAAATTTATATTCCTACATTATAAAACTTACTTAACTAAGTCAAAAGAGTTTAAAACTCAATCATTTTAATCGATATAACTGTTATCTAGTAAAAGAGAAATCCGGAAGTAAATATTTAAGTATGAATTTACAGTGTTGTAAGTCGTATTGACAAGAAAGGGTAACATAAATTTGGTGATTAAAATCCAGCCTAAAGAGGTATTTTAATGCTTTATAAACAATTTGTACTCAGCACCAAAGTCACTACCGCAGTCACTGCAGTCATGCATCATATAGAATGTTATTAGCATTTAAGGTCAAATTTAGACAAGTGGCTAAGGGAAATTGACAATATATATCTTATCGTAATCTTAACTATTCCATAGATATTAATGGCACACCCGTATTGAAATGAATATATATTGTATATAACTATTTCTATCAGACAGCGAGCACCTAGAGGACCTTTTTATGACTCCCTACAACTTTACTACTCTTAACTACTACGACAAGGAAACATAAAATTAGGTAATCAATTGATAAAGATGCAGTATACCTTACCAGTGGCCAATTGAAACGAGCTCATTGAATTTTTTATCAATCTTCAGTAGTTAAGTGTTCCTACCTAACAAGAGTTGTTAATTTTGAACCCTGAGTTATTATTAGTAGGTCTGTCAATTTTTCTCTGTTTACATTAAATGTATAAAACAGGAACTTCGGTATAAATTTATAACCTCAAGTAACTTTAAAGTTGAAACTTATATGGAAAATTCGGCATGAATAAACCTTAGGTAACTTGAAGTTGAAAATAATGTGGAAAATACCCATATTCCTATAATGCCATATCCAAAGATGGCCGGTCACTTCATACTTCCGCGTAGGAATCGTCTATCAGACTGGTGATCGTAATGCATGCAAATAGTCTGTTACTGCCGTAATCTTTAACTATTGGCTATTGCTTCAACGTGCTTTGTTGACAGATTATCCATATAGCTTAAAATTGACAAAAGGTACAAACGACAATGTAATCACTACGAAGCAAAGTATATAAACTTCCCACTCGTAATATAGTCAGTCATTTGCCAGGTGGCAGAACTTATATAGTTACCAGGATAGTAACACTACCACTCTCATAATGCTCTGTGAAGTAATTTATTGTGTTTCGATTTGGACAGGCGTGCTTGCCGGCTATAATTACATACGAGGCGAGGTCCTCATGAGTACGCAACAAGCTACAAAGGTACTCAACGCATTTGTGGTCAACCTCAGGAAATATTCAATCGTACTCACTGATGATTACTAATGTCCATTGGGTGCAGTGACCACTTACCATCAGTCCACCTGATTGCTTGCTCTTTTGCTACCTTTAATCGGTAAAAGTCATGTTTTATGTAGTCCATGGCATGGGTATGCCATATTGTTATATTAGGATCATAATAAGTATATTTTGAAAACGTCAGATTTTTTTAATATGTATCTATATGGAACAACTTCGATAGATATACAGTCATATCAAGAAGTGGAGCAACGTAATCTGTATTAATTGGATTAATCACTTCAAAATTAAAACCTTGCTCTTCGTATTTTGTGTAAGTATACATTATATGACTTAAACTTATTTTTAGATGAAAAGAAATTAGTTACATTTATCAAGGTAAAAGTGACGATACGATAAAAATAACTTCAAGGTGTTTTTTGCATACTCAAAATTAAATATAATTTATTACAACTAGTTCGGCAGCCGCTTGTTTCGAAACTGATCCGGTTGTCCAAAAATCCGGCATTTATTGATTAAATAACTTACATGGCAATTTATAACTTTGGTTTCAATCACATAGTACCTATTTTTTTTAATGGGTAAAGGTAGCAAACGAGCATGCAGTCCACCTGATCGTAAGTGGCTTCTGCCGCCCATGGACATCAGTAATGATCCTCAAGTACGATTGAGTCATACCTAAGTTTGATCACAGATGCGTTGCTA
>DWNR01004722.1:0-10656 GCA_018250455.1 Polygonus leo
CGGTTTTTAATAACGCCTAGCAGTCAGTTTCGTTTATACCATTATCGGAACACAGCCTAAAGCAACGCAATAAATGAAACGCTGAAAACATTTCAGATACAACGGGAACAAAGACGAGTTGTTGCTTCACTAACTTTTTCTTCGCGAGATGTATTTGTTAAAACGATGTATGGTTTACAGTCGAAACATAATAAATGTACCTACGAAGTTATTCTAAAATCTAAAAACCCACAAACGAATAGTTAGGTAATGTCAGCAAGCACGCAATTTTTTTTTAATATTTAGGTACCAAGTGGTCTTGCAGTCTACCTGATAATAAGTTGTGAAACATAATGTACTCAATATTACACAAATTTACCGATAAGAGTAGAGGTAAAAAGTTATAAACTTTAGGCTGTTAGGTTGATATTTTGAATTAAATTACAATAAAGACAAAATTATTTTAAAAATTGTTGTAACATTGTGTAAACACAATTAAATTATCATTTTATTATATGATTTCAGTATTTTATCCGTTTTTACACATGAAACTACAATCTTAGAATATTTATTTGCTTTCGAAAAACCCCAATAACTGAAATTGAAACAAAATCTTTTGCATTTCCAACGAACTTGACCGGTTTTTAATTACGCCTAGCAGTCAGTTTCGTTTGTACCAAAATCGGAACACAGCCTAAAGCAACGCAATAAATGAAACGCTGAAAACATTTCAAATACAACGGAACAAAGACGAGTTGTTGCTTCACTAACTTTTTCCTCGCGAGATGTGTTTGTTAAAACGGTGTTTGATTTACATTCGAAAATGAATAAATGGATCGTGTCACGCTAAAATATAATAACTCACAAAATACCAAAATTACGGTTATGTCAGAAAACTGTTTTTTATTTCATGTGTAAAACGCATAGATTATTGAAATCATATAGTAAAATGATAATTTAAGTATTATATACAATGTGACACATTGTTAAGAATAATTTTGTTTTTATTGTAATTTAATTCAAAATATCAATCTAACAGCATAAAATTTATAACTTTTTACCTCTATTCTTATCGGTAAATTACTGTAATATTGAGTATATTATGTTTCACAACTTATTACCAGGTAGACTACAAGATCGCTTTGTACTTATATATTAAAAAATATATTGCTTGCTGACATTACCTAACTTTTCGTTTGTGGGTTTTTAGATTTTAGAATAACTTCGTACATTTATTATTTTTCGACTGTAAACCATACATAGTTTTAACAAACACATCTCGCGAGGAAAAAGTTAGTGAAGCAACAACTCGTCTTTGTTCCGCTGTAACTGAAATATTTTCAGCGTTTCATTTATTGCGTTGCTTTAGGCTGTGTTCCGATTTTGGTACAAATGAGACTGACTGCTAGGCGTAATTAAAAACCGGTCAAGTTTGTGTTGAAAAGTTAGAGATTCGGGTTTAATTTGGTAATCTATTGGAGTTTTTCCAAAGCTAAATATTCAAAGCTAGTAATTTCATATGAAAGTGGATGAATTGCTGAAGCCAAATATATTTAATTAAATCTTTATATAATTAAACGCGCCCCAAATAATTAGTGTAACGTTGAAATATCTTTTGTTCGCCACCGGCAGACTTCATTTAATCTAGTGCTAAATATTGTACTTTGATTGCTTACAGATGTCCTTGTGTGGCAGTGGCCCCCTAACATCAGCTAGACTGCAGGTTCGTTTCATACTTTTATATAATGAAATAAAAGAAAGTAGATTTGGTGACTTTCCCTTACTTTTGGTAGTCTGTGAGTTATTACATTTTGTCATACTTGAGACAATTTATTCTTTTTTGGACTGTAAAACCATTCAACAAAAATATCTCGCGAAGAAAAAGTTTGTGAAGCAACAACTTGTTCCGCTGTATCTGAAATGTTTTCAGCATTTCATTCATTGCGTTGCTTTAGGCTGTGTTCCGGTTTTGGTACAAACGAAACTCACTGCCAGGCGTAATTAAAATCCGGTCAAGTTCGTGTTGAAACGTTAGAGATTCGGATTACATTTTGGAAGCTATTTCTCCAAAGCTAATAACTTTTCATGTAAATGTAATAAACATTCTTGCAATTTTATCAATTGAAGTAAATGGAATATAAACCCTATTACGAATGCTCTACTGTCCATTATTCTTTCCGACACAGAAATTTATCTGTTCAATATGTATTACTATGGTCGCTATATTAACAAATCCTAAAAAAATAAAAATATGTATTCACTATTTAATGTTAAATGTAGCTTTACGTCATTCATATCCCACGAAATCGAAACGTAGAAGTTTTATAAATAACAAAAAAATACAAGTTTTTCAAATAATTCAAAATCTGTATATTTCGAAATTTCTGAGCTAAATTTGCTTTTTTCCTTCACTTAAATCGTTAAATTAGTGCAATGATTAAATATTTAGCAATTACGTCAAGCCTACTTTACACCAAAGAAAAAAATACTTGAATACAAAAACACATTTCTCCCGCTTTATTCTGGCAAAAATATAACAGATTTCAACATTCATTTTAAACTTTTTACACAGTGTAGTACCTATACCTACTCGCGAAATGAATAGAATCCATTACGAAATTATGAAAAGTTTGTCTCTGGTGTATATTTTACAGCACCTCTGTTTAATCTGTAATAATCGCGATGATTACATGAAAGTAGGACGACAAGTTTTTGCTTATTATTTGATATTTGTTACTTAAAGCGACGGCTTTGGCGCCAATCCAAAATATGAAAATAGTTTTAAGTCGTTTTAATTCAATATTTTTAAACTTTACACCGTATGTATCGCAGGGCTTTTAATCTTGATTCGCTTTTATCTGATTTTTGGTCGATATTGAATATTAAAAAATTCCAGGTAGAAGAAAAACTCGTGTAGTTCGACCGTGGAGGTACACAAACAGAAACATCTTAGTCCATAACATACCTACATCAAAACATCTTAGTCCTCAATGGTAACATTGCATCTGTGATCAATCTCAGGTACAATTCAATCGTACTTGGGGATGATTACCTAGCTTTTGTAGCTCGATTGGGAAGGTATCACCGCCACCCTCTAATCTTTCGAGAAGAAAAAGCGTTTCGGTTAAGGAGAGACGTTGTTGCTGGCTAAACTTATACACTAGACGAACAACTTAAAGATAGCAAAGCCTCTGTTGACAACCTCAGGTAACTAGGTACTATACGACTGTACTTGGGTTGGTTACAAATATCCATAGGTGTTGGCGACCACTCACCGTCGGATGGACTACATGCTCGCATGCTACCTATTCTCAAGCTACGCAAGAAAAAATCATTTCCAAAATCATTTATTTCGGGATAACAATCTCCAATTTGTTTCTTTGCTCTTAATCTATCCTTGGCAACCTCGACAAAAATAAAAGTCTATTTTATCAATTATTACAATTATCTTGTTAATTAAGAGACATTTTTGGAGCTTATCCATTGAGTTAATCTGTGCTAACTTACAAAAGGTTTTATGTAGGAATTCCTTTCTTTTCTCGAGTTTCGGTTAGACAGGCACAGTTAAGGCTACCTACAGGTAATAATAATGTATACAATTTATATGTTGTATATAAAAAGTGAAGATACGCGTCTAAATTGGGAGATGTTTAACGTCTATATCTCACAATTAAAATGCATTTATAACCAACCCCGATACAATGGAATCCTATTAAGGGTTCCGATGCTAACTCTGAAAATTAGCTGTTTGCCTCGACTGTTTGTCTACACAACCACGTTTTTTTAATCCGAAACAAAAATTACAAGTCAATTACAAGTTATCATACAAATTATAAGGGAACCAGGTTGTCAATTCGCCCTGAAATATGAACCAAATTAACCACTTATAATCATGGACTGCATGGCTGCATCCTAAAAGATATACGTGTACACAATACACGTAGTAGTGACTACGTGTGTAAATAAGTAATCATCAAAGTTAAAACAAAAACCAGTTCTAAAGAAAGAAACCTTCATTTTTGGCATTGAAGATTTCATATTTGGAGATAGATAGAAAGTGTCTTAGTCGCACAAACAAACGTTTTAACATTAGAACTTATTACATTGGCATTAAGGACCATTGTTGCGTTTTGTTTAAATTCGCGAACCAACTCGAGTCTTGCGGGCACGTCTACCTAATGTAGCTTAAAAGCATAGCAATAAAATATTCAATACGCATCACTTTATTTTTATTTGCAATGAAAACGGCAAGGTGTACGATACGCCTCATTATAATTTGTCACGAGTATACACCTGGAATGAAATCCAAGTAGTCCTAACGACTCTTAAATAGACTTTTAACGTCCGATTTCATAAAAAAGTAGATTAACTATTTCCTAACAGTGCGTGACTAGCATATAGATTGTATAACAATATTGTAAGTCTCCGCTGTACATCCGTTTGTCACAAACATAGAGATGTATTTTCTCGACCGTAATACCCAGGTACACGTGAATTTTTACAGTGCACGTTACTTTGTCTACTATGACTACAAGTATGTAGGTACTAAGAATAAAAAAATTGGCAGTCATAGGGGCTGCCGATACAAGTGAAAACTTATGACTAAAAACAACCACAGTCCCTATCTCTCAAATGGCAATATGGTAAAGTGGACAACACAAGTTAATAATGTCGTTTATTGCTTGATACCGTATAGCAATTTTTCTATCAGTGACTACTGCTGCGTTCTGTACTGTAATGTACCGTGACTATACGATACGCCATATCGATGCGTTAAAGAGAGAGCGCGAAGGGTGAGGTTTGGGACGCAGCTTCGTCGCTGAGCGCGTTCAATTGGTTCTTGTGAGTGGTGCACAGGAACAAAACGATTTAAAATTATTAAGTTTACACATTAAGTAATTATAGACTATTTTGCAATACCTTAAGCGTAAATATGTCTCCACGCGTTTTCCATTATATGCTTTGAAGTTTTCACTTAAATAAAACTAAAAAAGGACGCATTCAAGATACTTAGTTTATCTTTTGAACCAATAGATTGACAGATAGTTGAAATTTACATACGGCAAAAATAATAATAGTGAAAAGGAAAAGATAATAATATAATTGAACAAGGGATAACATACAAGAATAATAATGCTTCTTTCAGCGTTTTTAGGATTCCGTACCGAGCTAGGTAAAATCGGGACTCTATTACTAAGACTACGCTTTCCGTCCTTCTTACTGTGTGTCTGTATGTCCGACTCTTTGCCATAGAGTTGATATTTTCACAAATGATGTATACGTATATGTATTTCTGTTGCCGCTTAGCTTTAACGATTTAATCGTGCTCGGGGATCATCACGGATGTCTATGGGCGGCAATGACCACTTACCATCAGTTGGACTGCATGCTCGTTTGCTACCTTAAGACGATATAAAAGTATTATTTTTCATTATTGCACAGTGTTACAAAAACTCTTGTGTGCTAGTTCGACACACACTTCGCCGTTTAATGGCTTACGGCCTATGTAGCATCCTGCTCTTACATTGTTATGTCCATCATGTATCTGCAAATAAATCAATCAATATACACTATCTTCTGAATTAATAGTATTTTTATATTCAAGGTACATATACATATAATGTATCCCATTGACATGTGAGCGACCGGAAAATCTATATATTAATGTGAAGTAAAAAAAAAATACGGACATCACGTGGACGTGAAAGACAGAGTTAAAGTTTATATGGAGAAGGGGTGTAGGAGACTAATATTTTTAAAAATAGTGCGTTAGAAATATTTATATTAAAAAAGAAACATTACACATACTACCAAAATTTTTAACACACACATATACGTCATGTAGGCATGTATTTATGCTTGGTCTGTTGTCAAACTGAAAAGAGATGATTATTTGTCATTCAATATCAACAATAATCATAATTATTATGACATTGCCAAACATAGAGTTTATTTATTCAAAAATACGTAGAAAAACGGTTTTCTTTATTTCAGTTTTCATTTTTGGATTTGTTTCTATTATGTTAATTTATCATTATAATATCTTAAAAGGACATAAAATAATTTCCAAGATATGGAGGATTTAATTTGTTGAATAAATTTGATGATTCAATCGTAAATATCTTATCATGAACCTTAACCGCCTACCGACTTTATTAAGTACTAGCTGTGCCGTGTGTAATTCGGTCCGCGTTCATATTATATTATACAATTCTGAAATAAAAGCAGCCTAAGTTACTCCTTATTCCATCGGCTATCTGCCAGTGAAAGTCCCGTCAAAACCGGTCCAGCCGTTCTAGAGATTAGTCGGAACAAAAAGACAGACAGACAGACAAAAAAAAATATTTTGGTATATGTACCATGTATACCTACATACATAGGCACAGTAAAAAGCAGTTATTTTTATATCACAAACAGACACTCCAATTTTATTTATTTGTTTAGATTAGACAGATGAATAAATAAACACTTCATCAATATTGGTATCATACATCTTTATACATATATAAAATCTCGAATCATGATCTCGTATGTTCGGGATAAACTCAGAAACTATTGAACCAATTTTAATGAAATTTTGTACGTATGTGTAACTCAGTCTAACTTGATAGATAGCATAGTTTAAATCTCGATTCAGACCTCTTTTTCTTTCTGGAAATGTAATCATTCAGAACAACATCTACCGGGTTCCCTAGTTTATCTTCTTATATAAAAATCCTGTGTCATAATGTTTGTACTGGCTAATTCCGAAACTACCTGATCGATTTTAATGAAATTTCCTACAGATATGTAACTTTATCCAACTTTAAATATAGGCTATATTTTAATTCGGTCGATATCGTCATTTTTATTACACATTGCAAGTTGATTGCAGGACAACGTCTGCCAGGTCAGTTAGTATATTTATATTTTTAGACTAACAAGTTAGTGACAAAGGGACGAGAGCACTTCTTACTCCGTTTCTATGAGGTTTTGTTCGCTTATTACATATTGGTATGTAACACCACGTTCATAAGAGTACCTGCATATAAAATCTAAGAATTCCTACTATTCAAAATCTCAAAGAATGTCGGTGATCATAAATGAAAGCAAATGAAAGAAACATACCATAAAGGCATCCGAGCGTAAAGTTTAAACAAAACTATTTTATTTGCGTTCCCTAATGCGGCATGAAACAACTGTTGTGGACTCCGTAGGGAAGGGCAAAATATTGATATTTAAAAAAGACAATAAATATCGTCGATATTTTTATCACGAATTATCGATATAAAAATTGTTTTTGAATATCAAATTCTAAATCGAATTTTTGGTGTAAACTTAGCTGTACCAGATATTGGAAGATTTTAGAAGCGGATTAACCGGGGAGCCCATCAAAGAAAGAATGCTTTTGATGTCTAACCCCCGATGAGAATTGGTATGAATAAGAAATTACTTACTTAATGCATGTTTTAATAATAAACAAATAATGCCAAATGTTTGTTAAGTTTTTTCACGTGCGAATATTTTGACAATTTTTGGTAATTTTACTTGGAATAAAAATATCGATATATTGGTATTTTCTACTTTGCAAATGTCGATATTGTGTAAAATAATCGATACGATGTACACAACGATCCATTTTTTCCATTTGCCCATCCCTAGGACTCCGTTATGAACTTGTGATGTACACATTATTGTTTATGGTACGCTATATTTGATTCGGCGGAAGGGTTGGGTTGTTTTTTTCCACAAACACCTAGTGTGGTCGGTTTTGTAACACAAAACTGAGGTTCGAACTTTTGTTTCTAACATACGCACTTCTAAGTAATTTAGGCACTTGTCCTTTTTAGGATAGATCAGTCACACGACTTCAAAGTACCGTACCCAAAGAGTCTCGTTGTACAATAATATGAAATTTTCAATTGATTACTACAGTTTTTTTTATTAAATTAGTTTTATAAGCCTATTTTTTTTTTGTTTTTTAAACCATAATTTATTTTTTACTCTTTAGCTTGGTTTATTAGATTTGATTCCTTCTTTATCGACTGGAAGTCCAAAGCTGTTTACTCGTATTAATCCTGACGATCCTAATCAGGATAATGGATTTTTTAAGGAATTATTTCATTGTCATCAATCCTTGAGACGTGTTGAACTGAACTAGGTTTCAAGTTGATCAGACTTCTAGAAACCGATGAAAATTGAGCTCAGAGATTCCGTTACATACATACAGGCCAAGCTAATAAAGGCGTGTTTAAAATAACTTCAATCTTTTACATCTCGGCTCGGACTGAGCTTAGAGATATACATGTAATGACAAATTCTGTTTGTTCTGAAAATTGTGTGTGTAGAATTGACATTTTAATGTTTCGTAAGTGGCCGCTAAAAACACCAAGGGAGCCATTTCCCATACTAAAATTAACATTGTGCATTGAATTTCTGTTCTGGTTTCGACTGTTTGCTTATTTGGGCACCCATGACACAGGGAATTCTAATATGGGGCTATGATGATCATATGAATGATGGATGTAAATTTATATTATTAAAGTTATATTTTTGCATAGCTATATATTTTTTAGCAATTTCTAATCGATTGATTCAAGCTGTTCATTGAACAGAACAAGGATAAAATAATCTTTTTGTCTACAATGAAACTAAATATAGCGTGTTTGGAATTCATTTTTAAAGAGGCAAAGAACATAATCGCCTTGGTACGCAACGGTCAAGGTTATTTTTGTGCTGAGAATTTAACCCGTAAGTATTTAAAACTTTAATATTGGCCAAATTGTACACTTCGTCTTGAGACGGACAAGAAGGGTTCCGTCCCAGCAATCACCCAAAAAAAAAATGTATGGGTCCCTTTAAATAACAACTAGACGATGTACATTTTTGAAACACTTTATATGAATACTATTCATGGAATAACAACGCGTATAGTCTGGTATGGAATCGGATAAAATTGAAACGTTCATCGCAATTTTTCATTTTAAATTCTTTAAATAATATTCGCTCTCCAGCTTATTCATAGATCCGATTTATCGCATGACTATAAAAAATATAGAATCCAATTTTATTTTTATTTTTATTCTAAAGCGTGTGATAGTATCATGAACTTCGATCGGGAGGTCAATCAGGGCTAAATAATTATATTTTATACAGTAGGTTACTAGCGCTACTCAAAAAGTGAAGCTAAAAAATGGTTCCTATTTAGACCAAAATCTTCTTACGGGATCGGTCTATGTGACACTTATTACACGTGACGGAGAGAGATAGCAAATTATTTTCGTTAGGAATGAAATAAGGAAAGAATACCTCATTAGACTCGTTCGCACCACATATACTCTACTATAATTTCAATATTTTGTAAATTACAAAGGAATAATTATTAAATAATTAAAAAAAGAATTCATAAATATGACCATTAAGCTTAAACGCAGCTGCATTGACCTTTTATCATTTTCATGGATTACCGTGATGGATACCCGTTCACTACATATATTTAGTAAAATTTCATCTTAATATTAAAGATAAATTTAATTTTGGAACTTTATGCCAGAAACGGTATCCCAGGTCGTCATTGCACCTTAACCGCCGGTATTCCGTAACGAGCGTACCGTCAGCACGTAGAGAATTCCAAAGCGGCTGTTATAATTAGAAAAGTTATTAAATCATGCTACATGCCTTTGGTGGCTTGTTATTTACATAACCTTAGGTAAGCTTGAACTATTGTTATCGTATATAGGTACCAAACGAGCAAGCAGTCCGCCTGATGGTAACTTGTCTCTGCCGCACAAATATATTAGCAATCATTCCTAAGTGCGATTGAATCGTACCTGAGGTCGACCACTGATGGATTGCTACCCCTGAGAACTAAGATGTTCGCTTCGTCAGTTGATAGCCGGCAAACACGCTTCTATAAACCGAACCACAGGAATTGTTTATAGAGGATTATGACAGTACCTCCCTGGACTTAACTCCCGGAGTTTTTTCAACTAACGAAGCGATACAATCGAGTGACAGACAGATGGACGGAAGGACGTAGAGCTGAGTCTTAGTAATAAGGTCCTCTTGGTACCCTGTGTTAGCAATCCTAAAAATGTAGAAAATGCCGTCTAAATAATAAAGACAAAATTAATTTTCGAACTTAATGCCACAAATGGTATTTTCAGCTCGTCATTGCACGTTACCGCCGGTATTTCGTAACAAGCGTACCGACAGCACGTAAAGAATTCCACAGCGGCTGTTATAATTAGAGATGTCATTAAACCACTTACAGGCTTATGGGTTGTTGTACAGTTACACAACCTTAAGTAAGCTTAAACAATTATTATCGTATAAAGGTAAGGTAGCAAACGAGCATACAGTCTACTTGATTGTAATTTGTCATTGCCGTTCATGGACATTAGTACTAATCCTACAGTAGTTTGATACCCTTTGTTAGCAATCCTAAAAATGTAGAAAATGCCGTCTTAATTTAAAAAAAATTGTTTTGGAACTTTATGCCATAAACGGTATCCCAGCTCGTCATTGCACGTTAGCGCCGGTATTTCGTAAGGAGCGTACCGACAGCATGTAAAGAATTCCACAGCAGCTGTTATAATTAGAGAAGTCATTAAACCACGTTAAAGGCCTTTGCTTGTTTTTTGTTTAGTTACATAACCTTAGGTTAGTGTTAACTAGTCCTAGTTGTGATGAAAACCT
>DWNR01004723.1:0-10656 GCA_018250455.1 Polygonus leo
ATCAAAATCCGTCCAGTAGTTTTTACGTGAAAGCCGCACAACAGACAGACAGACAAAAAATTAAAATGTTTTTTTTTTGGCTTGTGTTACTTGTATGAAGATCCCTAGGACTATTTTTCTAGTTTTATTTAATATACAGAATTGAACTCGTCTACAGTTTTATTATATTTATAGAAGTAGCAGGCCTTCAGTCCCTATTACTTGGGCTACACTTGATATTAACCCTAGATAATATTGCAGCGAATTGGGATGATCGGTATAGTCAATCGAAACGCAAATTGCTAAGGAACTGTTGTGGGTAGAAATGGGTGTAGCGTTGGTACCAGTGATCTATGTAGTGTACTAGTACTACGATATAAGTATTAGTTCTACTACTTGGAGATTAGTAGGTACCTAAGTATTCTAGTACTAAAGGTATAGGTTCTACTAGTTAACTTATACTTAAGGTAAGTATTCTTGTTTATAGAATTAATTAAAATTGGTGTGTCTGTTTGTAATATAAAAATAACCGCTATTTACTAAATGCATGCAATGTATGGTACATGGTACCTACATATACTAAAATAACATTTTTTGTCTGTCTGTTTGTTTGTTCCGACTAATCTCTGGAATGGCTGGACCGGTTTTGACGGGGCTTTCACTGGCAGATAGCTGATGAAATAAGTAACTTAGACTACTTTTATTTCAGAATTATATAATATAATATGAACGCTGACAGAATACCACGCGGGCGGAGCCGCGGACACAGCTAGTATTGAATAAAATTAGCATATTAAAGTATACAGTATTGTGTTAATTATGAGCCAGGTGACAAGATGGTGGCGGATAAGGTCCGCTCTTATCAGCCATGTCAACATATTGACGGGACAGGGGCCCTTGTATACAGGGACCTTTTCATTTTATAACTGAACTTTTTTTTATCGTATAAAGGTAGCAAACGAACATGCAGTCCACCTAATGGTATATGGTCACTGCCCATGGACATCAGTAATCATCCCCAAGTACGATTAAATCATTAAGTTTGATTACAGACGCGTTGCTACCCCTGAGAGCTAAGATGTTCGCTTTGTGTATAAGTATAGCCATGGCTTTCCAAACCGAAACACGGTTTGGTTTGGAAACAAGAATTGCTTCACGGAGGATTATGAGGTTGGCGGTGGCGGTGAGGAGGTCCCCAGTTGAACTAAACGAGTTCTACCACCTGGCAACTAAACTACAGCATCTATAGAAACAAAAGAATCTGCACTTCGTTATGGTTCTACATATTTGAATGTACCCTTAATACCGAGCCTTTTGCATAAGTTAGGTAGGTGCTAGAACTCGTGTAGATCGATCGGAGAGCACCGTCATCCTCACAGTCTCCTGTGAAGCAATTGTTGAATTTTGGCTTTGGTTTTGATAAGTGGTTGATATGGCTATACTTAGATACACAAGAAAATTTTAGTACTCAACCTTAGCAACGCATCTATCGCCATCTCCAGGTATGAAAGAATCGTCCCACAAAAATGGGTTCATTGGGACATCGGGAAAATGAACCCATTTTTGTCCCATAGCTGGTCAGGCACGTTAAGGTGGATTTAGACCATAGTCCGCGCTGGCCACCACTTTAGGAATATTCCTTATATTATATTTAAGTATATGCTACTATTAATCATTTATGCGTAGTATAAATCAAGTTTTAGGATAAAAATGGGCGTGTTTTAGCACACAAACACCAGTAAATCAGTTTGGAGTGTTTGAACTGTAGAAATTAGTCTCGTCAATCGTCCGGAGTCGCTTAGCAGCTCATAAATATATTCGGCTCAAAATATTTCCGTCCGCAAAAAGCGGCGCAAAAAATGCGACCAACGTGTGGTTGGGATGATGCTCAAAGTTTAAAAATTGTATCAGAGAGTGTATTTAATAATTTCTTTTATTTATAAGTTTACTAGCTGACCCGGAAAATATATTAACAGTGTTTTTCTACTATGTACTATGCATGTATTATATGCACTCTATCTATTTAAAAAAAACTGTATCAAAATCCGTTACTCGCGTACTAAAGATTTAAGCGTATTTAAGCGTAAAGATAGCGGGAAGCGACTTTGTTTTATAATATGTAGTGATGCTTTGTTTATTAGGTGTAAAATCAATTTTATCTTAAATTAAGTGATGAAGTAGATTGGCCTAATGTGAAAACAACATTGTGGTCTATAAACATTTACAAGTCAGAAGAATTGGCAAAATATTGCTGGCACAGCTTTTTTCCATCGCTCCATACATACAAATTATACGGTACAAAACGTCAATTTTAATTTAACCCAAAAGTAAATAATTATTACAAACACAACCTGAAACGGCACACCTCCCTGATTAATACGAAAATGTATATTTCAATATTTTCTATGTAGATTGTTAGGTTGTACGAGTATTTATTGTATATATGCACAAAGCAACGATATTTGCAATAAGCCGTTTTTGTCTTTATGCAAAATATGTAGGTAAATTAAAAGCAGACTTTACTTCAGAAAACAAACAAACAGTCAATTTAAAATAAGTAAAATAAAATGTGAAAATCATTTTTTTGTTATTTTTAGGTCGGTCAAGTGCGGCTATTATTTTCTTCTGCACAATTATGTTATAGACCTCCAGGCCCCTTTTTCATGTACACTTGGTAGTTTAGAAAGTGATATTTGTTACTATAAAAACTTTGGCAACAACTGTCCTCTGAAGTGGATGGCATACCAAAACACATTCTAGGAAGCGAACCCGGTAATGTAGACGTTGACGAGGCGTGCCTCGCCGGCCTTGAGGCAGCTTCTCATTACCGAGGAGTATATTATTTTTAAACGTAATCTCACATGTTTTCGCTCGGTAGAGGCTTCAAAAGATTGAGATTTATTCGCGGTCATTCACTTGAGATTTTATTTACAATTTTTTTGATTCAATATTGTGGCCAAATTATTTCAATTGCCATTTCTATTTATTTCTGATATGTCTCAAGTAATATGTATCCTAAATGTAATAGTTAGTGTGTTTGGATATTGAATTTTTAATCAGATATATTAAAATGACGGAATGGACTGGGATGAGTGGCGCAAAGTTTATATCCTGGATATATAGAGAGAATTTAAATTAACATATACTCCCAAAGCCGATAGCTTTTGATTTATTAAAACCTTAATAAATTAACATAAAAAAATGCAATTATTATTATCCGTTAGTCCATCAGTTGAAAGACGGTCACCGCCTCCATGGCCACCTGTAGTAATGGACACCAGTTAAATCAATTCTTCAAATAGGATTGAAGTTCATATACTTATCTTCCATTAACATCGGCACTCCCAATGATTAACGTCATCTCTTGTATAAGTTGCCAAATGGTAGAACTCCCTTAGTTCAACCGGGGAAGTACCACCGCCACCCTCATAATCATCCGTAAAGCAATCCTTGTGTTTCGGTTTGGAGAGGCGTAGTTGCCGGCTATACTTATACATGAGGCGAACAACTTAGTCCTTAGATGTAGCAACGCATCTGTAATCAAACTTAGGTATGATTTAGAGGTACTTGTTGATGATTACTTATGTCCATGGGCGGCAGTGACCACTTACTATCAGGTGGGCTGCATGCTTGTTGCTAACTTTATACGATAAAAAAGTGTGACCGGAATAGCAAATTGCCAATAAACAATGTCGAGATATTAATCACATGCAATAAAAATATTATTCAAATGTATAGACACATGTATAATACAATTATACATTATTTTCCTTGCACCAGCTCGCAGTCCGACAGCGCCTAGATTAAATACACGCCGCCATTATCCAAATTAAACTGGATTTAACACGAAACTGCAGAGCGACTGCTACATCCATGTGCCACGATCTATGGTGGTTAAATGGGTTCTGTAGACATTTTTGTGTAATTAAATAACACACTTAAAATTCCTACACTCATACCTCTGCAAAAGGTTTTTTTTTCTCGCATAAAGGTAGCAAACGAGCATGCTTTCCACGTGATGGTAAGTGGTTACTGCTGCCCTAAGTTTGATCACAGATGCGTTGCTACCCCTAAGGACTAAGAAAATCAAATCCATCGTTCAGATTACTGTCTATCCGGGAATTTAACCCAACAACCTACAGTGACCCACGTTTAATGCAGGTCGTCTTGCAGTAGCAAACGAGCATGCAGTCCATTGGAACCATCTCCATACCCGTCTCAACGACTCAACTAGTCATCATTAATATAGTACACATTATCAAAAGTACAGAAAAAGACCTGGACATAGGACAAGAACATTTTACTTTTAGAAAAAATATTGTTCCCGAGAAGTGGTCTAAAAAACTATGAATTATTACGAATCGACAATTTAGAATAGGTAAGTGCGAAGCCGCGGGCAAAAGCTAGCTCTAGAATATAAAAAGAAAACCTTGCAACCTCGGTAGGTGGAAGGGAACCCTAAAAACTATAAGGCAAGTACGGTAATTACGGCATGTGGGGCCATGCTGGTATGAGGCCCCGCCCGCTCACTACCGCCTCGCCAAGATTTGCATACGCTACTGTGTTTATAAGTTTTATAAATTATAGGACATCCGAAATCGACGTGTTTGTAAGAAGAGAGATATGAAAGTGGAAGAAACGTGCCGTTTGGCACTCGATACTTTTTGCCTACCCAGTTAGGGATTTGGCGTGAAGATGTGTGTGTGTGTGTGTGTGTGTGTAGGACATTTCAGTAGATTTAGGCAGTCATCTTGCCTTAAAAAGTCTTAACATAGTGAGACTTATCGTAACTAAAAGTACAACATTTATCAAATTACACATTTGTAACTAAAAGTAAATTCGTAACTAAAAGTACAACATCTATCAAATTTTGATTATAATCTGATCACTAGATTTAAACAACATCGTGACACGGGAGTTTGGCCGGTCACAAACCTAGTGTTAACATAATAATGGGTCTAGCTTGTAATAGCAGTCCTCACTTTTACAATAGCAAAAAAAATACTATAGGTTGGTAAATACTACATTTACCTAATATTACTAACTTATACACGAAGTGCCTTTGAACAGCTATTTCATATCTTAAAGCATCAACCTATCAATTAAGTATTTCAACATTAATATAATAATTAATAAACAATAACATTTACCTAAGTATTATTGCACATTTCAGTTGCCAAAAAATAATAAATGTTGCGTTAATTTTTGAAACATTGATAGATTCTTATTTATAAAGTTCTTTTCTATTTTTTAAGTTCTAAAAACTATGATGTTATTAGATTTTTTTATAATTTTATATTAACTTAATACTTGTCATTCTAAACTAAATAAGATTTATGTTTATATTAATACCTACATTTATATTTAATAATAAATTTAGTAATACTTAGAGCTACATTAAAATAACCCAAGTAAATGTTTGTCTCATTAAAGGCAAAACAATGGCGCCCCTCTCGGAGCTAGGAATTACTGCCTAACGAGTGCTTCGTGTTAATTTACTTCGATTTTTCTTTTAAATAAACCATTGTTTCCTTCGCACGTATTTTACTTGCAACTTGCAGTTTAGGTTTGTAGAAAAATATTTATAAAGTTGATGACTGACGTTTATCGTATTAAGGTAGCAAACGAGCATGCAAACCACCTGATGGTAAGTGGTCACTGCCGCCCATGGACATCAGTAAACATCCCCAAGTTCAATTAAATCATGCCTAAGTTTAATCACAGATGTGTTGCTACCCCTAAGGCCTAAGATGTTCGCCTCATGTATAAGCACGCCTCAACATACCGAAACACAAGAATTGCTTTACGGAGGATTATGGGGGTGGCGGTGGTACCTCCCTGGTCGAAATAACCGAGTTCTACCGCCTGGTATTTGTGGTCAACTATTACGTTGTGGTCTTGTGGTACGATTCGATCGTACTTGGAGCTTAATACAAATGGACGATAATAACTAATTTTCATCAGGTGGAGTGCAGGCTAGATTATTACATTTATACTGTATATTTTTTACAATAATATACGTTTTTGTATACTGTTCACAACTCTAACAAGTGATGTCAATCAATCAATCATTTTTGTAGAATAAGCTTATAAACTTAAAGGATATATACTATACCTACCTCATAATTTCTTATTGCTATGCAAATTAGAATTAATCAACTATGCTTGATTTACTTATAATTAATTAATAATTTAAGTATGATTATTATAAATGAAAGTTTTTGCTAAGACATTACTAATGAAGCCGGAGTTTTAC
The DNA here is from genome assembly GCA_018250455.1 of Polygonus leo. NCBI lineage: Eukaryota > Metazoa > Arthropoda > Insecta > Lepidoptera > Hesperiidae > Polygonus > Polygonus leo. The sequence goes on from DWNR01004723.1 coordinate 6,236, forward strand.
ATATGATATATTTATATATAAAAAAATCTTGTGTCAAGATGTTTTTCCAGGCTTATTACTGGTTACTGGATTGATTTTAACGAATTTTCGCACAGATATGTAACTTTATGCAACTTAAAACATATGCTATATGTACATACATATTAAATTCTTGTGAGCGTCACTTCCTAATTCTTTTCGTGCTAAACATTTTGAGCGATTTGAACAATGTTGTATTTAAGTAGGTACTTATTTGTGAACTCAAATTAATTTTAGATTTTATCAGTATCCAATTTTCTTGTATATTCCTAGACTAAATCTTATTGATTTAATAATAATGTTAATATTTAAACATAAACGCTTGCAAGAACCTGAACTCTGAAGCTTGTGAACCGATTTTAATCTTTCTTTTACTTTCATAATACAGCTAATGTAACTTATTAATTGCATATCATAGATTCATTATAAAATTTACTTCTAAGCTATTGTTGTAAAGAGTAGTGGAATAGCCATTCTGCAGTTGAATTACTCGTGTAACTTTGTTTTTAAGAAGAGTGCCGGGAGTTTTTTTCCGGCGGCTTTTTTCTTCCGGTCTACTTATTTAATAATTAATTTATTAACTAAATAACTAATTATTCACGTATGACTTTCATTAAGTGTATCTGTATACTTTATTATGAATTAATAAAAACATTTAAATTTGAATTTGAATTTATGAAGTCACGGTATTTCCCTAGTAAAATAAAATGCACACAGTTTTAAAAACCGCATACCAAATTGAATGACGCAAGTCAATTTTTCACGAAAATTGCACAATATTATTTAGCTACCACCAAAATACACTTATTATAGTGATGACTTCACACTTACCAACCGCAAAGGCACCGTATTGTCTACGGAATCGACATTAGAGCCTATACTAAGAATTGATGGTCTTATAATTGACATGTCATCCACCCGCTCTTTTTCATTCTACTTTTTTCATTCTTAACTTTCTGGGGCACTCATTTCGTCTATTGTTATGGGGCTTAGTCAAATAATGCCTCAAGAATTAATATAATCATCCTAGATCTTTAAAATGGTGATTGATTATGCTGACGTGGCTATTTTGTTGAAACACTTGTTGGGTTGTGGTGAACCTAAGGTTCTAAATGGTGGATGGTGAGACTTGATGCATTGTTTGAGGCGGTTCGACCAGTGCTTTATGCTACGGTCGTTGTTATACTGGGCACGAGTAAAGAGGGATCGTCAAGCGAGGAAATTTGAAAAGGTTGTCCTATATTACTTTTGACGACTCGCGTGGCGTAGCAGTCACCAAGCCAGCTATCCATAAAAATAACTGTGTGGTCAAATAAATTGTCTACTTCATGACACCTACCGTATATTAGGAGATCTTATACTCGTCACTTGATATAATTAAAAAGTGTTTTAAATACATATTTATTCTTACGTATGGTTACATGGGATTATCCCACAAGAATATTTATAAACCCTAAACAACTAAAGATAAGAAGAGAATATGAGGTAGAGCTCTTCAGTAACAGTAGGTATCTATAGCTGGTACTACGTTGTTCAATCTATAATAATTATTTTAAGGAGCTAAAAGACTACAGCTCGACCCTAGCGGTAGCACCGTTCGATTTGTACAAATTCTACCATTTTATATTTTCACATCATGGGATAGCAAACGAGATAAAAATATAACGGATTTTCAGATCTATATAGCCATGTGCGAACGCTTAATCTTCCTCGCTAGCAACATACGTGTCTCCTTCAGACACGTGCCTAAGGACTCGTGTCCAAACGTGTTCTGTGTCGGTACTGCTGCATTTTTTGTGTCCGACTGACAAGTGTCATCGGGGCGCTATGTCATCTTCCCGTCGTGGAATGCCTGACGTGCCTGTCATGTCTTTATCATTTTGTGTTGTCCATGTAGTGTTTCACTTCTTAATAGCAGGGTATTTATTGTTTTAATACTATTTACTTGTGGTTAGGATATGCTAATTTCTAATTTGGTTAGTTAATTTTTTCACAAATAAAATTAACAATAAATCTAAATCTTCATCATCTTTAGCCTTGAGCTTTTCTTTCAGCATTCAAGTTCACTTTTGATGACAGTCGTACTAGACATATAAAAAACGATATAGTTTGCTTAGCGTTTAAAACAAATATAGTTTGCTTAGCGTTTGTCCTATACAAAATATTTCCCAACAAATAATGTCCCCGTCATGTCTTGAGAATTTTGTTTTATTGATGTATACATACATACATAGGTACATACATATCTTCACGCCAAATCTCTAACGGGGTAGGCAGAGAGTATCGAGTGCCAAAAGGCACGGCAATATCTCCTCATTGATGTATAAATAATCTAAATATTAGTATTTTATTTGGTATCTTTCTTTTCATTCTTTACATATAGGTATTTGTAATTGTATACCTAAGTGTATATATTATGTGCTATCCTATGCAAACCGCCTACGTTGGTTTCTGTTTGACCTAAAGGTAGGCTGGTAAAGGGTGCTTTAGTATTTAGTCCGCCTTTGTACCATTATTTTATAGGTACAAAAGTTTAAATAAATAAATAAATGTATTCGTGTAAGCGCATTCGCTTGCGTTGACTATGTAGGTTTTATTTTAAAGTTTACAAGGTATTTTACCATATGGCAGAACTCGTTTAGTTCGACCGGGAAGGTACCACCACCACCCTCATAATCCTCCGTGAAGCAAATATTGTGTTTCGGATTGGAGAGGCGTTGCCGGCTACACTTATACACGAGGCGAACATCTTAGTCCTCAGGGGTAGCAACGCATCTGTGATCAAATTTAGGTATGATTAAATTGTAATTGGATATGACTACTGATGTCCATGGGCGGCAGTGACCACTTACCATCAGGTGGACTGCATGCTCGTTTACCACTTTTAGACGATAAAAAATCTTACGCCCGGTGTATAGATTAATGTTATAAATAGGTTTGTCCCATCTATTATTCTTCAATTTTTTATCGTAATTTATATGGTTGTTAAAATTTTGGACAAATATACTACCAGCGATATCTAGTTTAACTTGCAATAAGGCATACATAGGATGTTGAAACCGGCCGTTACTCTAGATTATAACTACTAACTTTTTGTTTGGCTTTAGTTGTTAACGCTTCTACTTTATTTCCCATAAACGTTTGTTATACGTGTCAAGATATATTTACATCGATTCTTAACGAGTAAACAATTAAACAAAAAGTTACGCCAATTAAACAAGCAATAATCCCAGGTTGTTAATTAAAAACTGTAGAATTACAAGCCCAAGCCTCTGTTTATGAAGCAGTCTGTTTGCGGTGTCCACCGATTATTTGTACGGTGATAAGCTCACACTAACTGACAGTTACGGCTTAGCCTTGTTTAAATGTTTAAATTTAAACAGGTGGATGATCCTTACAAGATACTGTTGAGTTGGAAGTGAATTTTGGTAAATTAATGTACATGTATTTGCTTTGCATGTGTGTACATGTTATAGGTCAAAAGTACCTGTTGTTATGGACAACCAATCCATGGATAATATAGGGACAAATTAAACAAACTCGGGGTATTCAGAATTAGAACAAAATCTACTTAATTCGAATTTATTTCCGACTGGCGGGGAATCGAACTCGACTCTCTACGTATCACAATTTGTACATTTATAAAAAAAAATAGAACCGAGTTCGATACGAACCATAAAGTGAAAATTATTTAAAATTTTGCCTGCAGCATTTGGAACCTTGGTGCCACCTTGAGAACATCAAAAAAAAAGAAATACACAGTCACAGTCAAATATACAGTCGAACATATAACCTCCCCCTTTTTGGAGTCGGTTAAATATGATCAAAACTAATCACTATAGTATATTTTCTATTTTCAATATATATCGTAGCAGCCATCGTAATATACATTCTGTACGTAACAATATAAGTATTTTAGTATACCTAGTATAAAAGTACATAATAATGATGCACATAATAAGATGTTTACAACAAATTAATTACTTATTGCAATAAAACTGAATAAGATAGCTATTGAAACGTGTATAACTATCTCAGTATACATTAAAAATGTATACAACCTGAATTGCTAACTTATTTAGCCGCTATTTTCCTCGTGGAACTAAGTATTGAAACTTCCATTATTGTAAAATAGTGAGATAAAGTAGGTAGGTTTTGTTCTACATTTCGCAAAGTCGAATACCTATGTGTTTCTTATTTTAGTTGTATTCGACGGCAATATATCTATTATACTAATATTATTTATTTTATTTAATTTAATATTATTTTTGTGAATGTAACTTTGTTTGTTACGCTTTCACGCCAAAACTATTGAACCAGTTGTAATGAAATTTGGTACACAAATAGAGTGAATCTTAGGAAAGGACATAGAATAGTTTGAATCGCCAAAAATAGGCTGAAAG
>DWNR01004724.1:0-10654 GCA_018250455.1 Polygonus leo
AGAGTGATATATATCCCAAGATCGAAAAGATATGAATCACTCTTTTCTTGTCAGGGATACATTTTGCCCATCTCTACATAGAGGTGTCTTCTACCTCATTCAATTTAATTTAAAAATACGTATTCGATTCGGATTCGAAAACATTTAAATTAATAAAAAAAATATGTATTTTACATGTTCGTCTTTACTAACTGTCTCGTTCTCTTCGACCCATAAGGTTATATCAGCCGTTGCACGATTTCATGATTACTACTTCGCCACTTGTCTCGTATCGTGTCTCGTTTTTTCGCGCTTAAATAAGACATTTCAGTAATTCAGAGTGACCATACTTAGTACATTTATATTTTTTAGTAGATTTTTAGCTCTCCAATAAATTTGTAATATGTATTTATTTGCATTTATAGCCATTAATATTTTCTGGTAATAGTGTCATAACTAAAAAAATAATTATATATTTTATTATACCTTTACTTTACTTTTATAATACATATCACAAATTATTCCCTTAAATAATCATGTATATACATAGTTTTATTTCTTTTAACTCGAAACTTTTAAGTTCCTATTAGGCACTTATATAATACACATAATGGGTAAAATTGCAATAAAATCAGATTTGGAATGAACAATATTGAGACACAGGGTTCCAATTTATTAATTAAGACTTTGCCGTTATGGTAAATTTGGTAGATTTTTACAGTTTGTGTATTATTTTTAACAATCAATCTGGTCACACTGCCGGTTGGTGTGCTGTGGTCTGGTGTTGTGTAGCTGTGTAGCAAAATCTAATGAAACAAGCATTGAATTGATACCATTTTGTATTTAAACTTCCTATACAAGCTTAGTTTAAATGTAATTGTCCTTAAATCTGACTCTATAAGATTTTACCCGCGAATAAAAACTACAATGTCACAAACGGAAGAAGCGCTTGAACCCGCCGATGTTGGCGACAATTCTGTAAGTATAATAAGTTAGAATTTCTTTTGTTACACAAAGAATACTTTCGATTAATATGTCTAATTTAATTATTTATGAACAGAATGGATCGTCGAGTGATACGACTTCTTCAAGAGGCAAGGAAGGAGATTTTGAAAGCAAAATTGAAACCGATCGTTCTAAACGATTTGATTTTTTGCTGAAACAAACTGAGATATTTTCCCATTTTATGACAAACACGCATAAATCTGGTAGCAGTCCTCCAAAAGCGAAGGCCGGAAGACCTAAGAAGAACAAAGAAGTGGATATACCTGGACCGGGCGAGTTAGTATTCGACACTTCATTGAAAAAAAAAATTATATGTAGAATGGAAACTTATTTTAATGTCATGTAGTAAAGCAGGCTTTTTTAATGTATTGTACTCGTGAGGTATCACTAAGAAGTATAAGTAATTTAATTTAACTGCAAAATGCAACTCTAAATATTATTATTATTTTTGAATCAAGTAAAATTTTTACTATCTATAAATAAAGCATCAGTAGCAGAAAGAAAAATAAAGAGTACTGTTTTAATTTAGCCATCGACACCGTAAAACCGAGCAAGAAGAAGATGAAGAACTCTTGGCAGAAACAAACACAAAAGTAAAAAATATATTCCGGTTTGAAGCTTCTCCCCCATATATCAAGAATGGTGAGATGCGTGACTACCAAGTGCGTGGTCTCAACTGGATGATATCACTGTACGAAAATGGAATCAATGGAATATTGGCTGATGAGATGGGTCTCGGAAAAACCCTGCAAACTATCTCCCTCTTAGGCTACATGAAGAATTTCAAGTATGTTTATTTTGTAGTACCCCCTTTTTTAAATTACCATATTATAAAAGAGGTATGTATGTGTCGTCATATGTGAAGAAATAACCATAGAAGTAAGCCACATTAGGCATCATATATATTACATTACTATTCAATACACTTTTTGTTTATGTTACTTATGTTATGTACATATGTACATGTTACTTATTTGTATGGAATTTGAAAAGTTTGAAATTTGGAAGCCTAAAGTACTTAGATTCATTTAGAAATTTATTAGAGCCTACTATAATGGTCACGGGAACAATAAGTCATAATTTCTTCACATTTGGTATGTGCTTAATTCATGAATTAAGAAATAATTAAGGTTTCAAAAATATATATTTTACGAAACATTTCTCTAAATATATATTATAATTTTTCAGGAATGTACCTGGACCACACATTGTTATAGTGCCAAAATCAACTTTAACCAACTGGATGAATGAATTTAAGAAATGGTGTCCTTCTATTCGAGCTGTTTGCTTAATTGGTGATCAAGAAACCAGGGTAAGTGATTAAATTTCTTGTATGATTCTTGAGTCATACAAGCTATTTAATATTGTCTTGACAATATGTAATTCATGGCAATTAAAATTTGCAAATGCTAGAGAAACCAGTTGAAGTAGTATTGTTAATTGAATTCTTTAAGTTGTAACTGAAATACTTCTCGTACATTTTTAACTGTAAACACATTTATAGAACTCATGTAGTATGACCGAGGAGGTACCACCATCTTCATAATCCTCTGTGAAGCAATTAATTGTTTCAGTTTGTAGAGGAGTGGTTGCCGGCTATACTTAAATGCGAGGCGAACATCTTATCCCTCAAGGGTAGCAACGAATCTGTGGTCAACCTAGAGTAATACTCAGGATGATCAGTAATGTCCATAGGTGGCTGTGACCACTTACCATGAGGTGGACTGCATGCTCATTTGCTACCTTAAGACAATAAAAAAATATAAAACAACATTATACTAACCTAGTTCTTAATTGATGTTGCATCTCTATATAAATAATTTCAATTCATTTTAATATTTGGTGTATTTGAATACATTTAAAAAAATATATTTTCTATCTTCAACAGAACACTTTCATTAGGGAGACCTTAATGCCTGGCAACTGGGATGTATGCATAACATCTTATGAGATGATTATCAGGGAAAGATCAGTTTTCAAGAAGTTCAATTGGCGTTACATGGTTATTGATGAAGCTCACAGAATCAAAAATGAAAAGTCCAAACTTTCAGAGCTCCTGCGGGAATTCAAGAGTATGAACAGGTTGTTGTTAACAGGAACACCACTGCAGAACAATCTTCATGAATTATGGGCTCTTCTGAATTTCTTGCTACCAGATGTCTTCAATAGTTCAGATGTAAGTTCAATGGGACAAAAACTTCCCTTTTTTCCTTTAATCTTTTTCCTATTGAATTAGCAACAGCTAATAGAATGCATGTGTAGTAAATTTTGATCAGTAGTATATTTCACATTTACAACCCACTATGACTCCTTATGTACCATGAATGCACAAAGGTACAAAACCTTACAAAACTGGAATAATCACTATTTAAATGTTTGTCTGGCCCATATTAAACTCATCCCATATACATGTATTCATATTTTAAATAACTTACCAGTGGGGCTTGAGCAGTTGCCACCCTGCTTTTAAACCTGCCCATTAGGGACATGTGCAGGGGTCAAATGTATTCTATCTGAAGTTGCCCCAAGATACACAGATTTGCAGAGTTTCAGAGAATTTCAGAACAAATAAGTAAATATAAAATATCTGCCAATAAGTTGCGCTTGTCAATTATTTATCAATCAGTAACAGTACAAATCATAATATTTTTTATTCTGTTTACAGGACTTTGATTCATGGTTTAATACAAATGCTGCTCTTGGTGACAATCAACTGGTGTCTCGTCTACACGCAGTGTTACGTCCATTCTTATTACGGCGACTTAAATCTGAAGTGGAAAAGAAATTGAAACCGAAGAAGGAAGTAAAAGTTTATGTTGGTCTCAGTAAAATGCAGAGGGAGTGGTATACAAAGGTTTTGATGAAAGACATAGACGTAGGTAAGACATTTAATATGTGTACAAGTGCTTTATAACAATTCAAAATTGATAAATGTACTAATCATCCACAAAAACTTTGTTCTGCCATTTAATTATGAAATTGGGATTAAAATGGAGGTTGGTACAGGGGTGAAAATTTGGGTTATAAGTACTTTCAGATGACAAATCACAAAAAAAGGTCCTAAATAGCCTAAGCTAAAAAATTGTCTACAACCTGTTCTCAGACCTACCAAATATACACAAAATACTTACAATAAGTAATTGGTCTAGCCGTTTTAGAGGCGAGATTTTTATATATTACATTTGTAGATTATATTTTTAACTAGTATTCACATTCCTGCGTAGAACATTAAATAAAAGGTACAGGTATGAACAGCAAATTTATTTATGTGCAGTGAATGGAGCTGGTAAGGTGGAGAAGATGCGTCTACAGAATATTCTTATGCAGTTACGTAAATGTTGTAATCACCCATACTTGTTCGATGGCGCCGAACCTGGACCGCCATACACTACTGATGAACATCTGGTGTACAATTGCGGCAAAATGGTGATCCTGGACAAATTGCTGCCCAAATTGCGAGAACAGGGGTCCAGAGTGCTCATATTTTCACAAATGACGAGAATGTTGGATATTCTGGAAGATTACTGTCTTTGGCGTCAATACAAGGTATTACAATATCGAGCATCCGCGCGTAACGCCGGTCGCATTTGAACGTATAAACTGATTAGATTTAAATGTACAGCCTAAAAATAATACAAAATTAATTTTTATTCCAATATACTGTCTAAGAAGAGGCATGAATAATGTTTCTTGGAAACTTCATACCTCCCAAGACACTTTGGGTCAAATTACGCTTTTTTTAAATATTTGTGTACATCTCAATATCAAAAATTCTCATTTTAAATAGCATTTGTTTCCAATAAGTTGTTCATTTTTTTTAATATATTCGTGTCATTTATCCTTATCTACATTAAAATTTATAGACTTTTCCGTTCTTCAAAACTTGAGGTTCTCTAACTTAAAAGTAACTTTTTGCACACAGGAGATTTTCCTTAATCTTATACATTATTTTCAGTATTGTCGTCTAGATGGTCAAACTCCTCATGAAGACAGGAATAGACAAATAGAAGAGTATAATGCTGAAGGAAGTGAAAAGTTTGTATTCATGTTGTCTACACGAGCAGGAGGTCTTGGTATTAATTTGACATCAGCTGATGTAGTCATTATTTATGACTCCGATTGGAACCCTCAAATGGATTTGCAGGCTATGGACAGAGCTCATCGTATTGGACAGTTGAAACAGGTATGATTTGTTAATAAATAAATAAAACATGTGACGAAAATTTTAGTTCCACTATAATTGAATTGAATAGATTGGTATGTGGTACTGGTAAATCTTCCAAAGTATAGGTTTTTTGCTATCCAGGGTATCAAACCTCAGTGTATTTATCACTATTCCAGGTATTAATGTATTGTTTGATGATCATCATATTATGGACAGCGAGCTCTGATGTGCGAGAAGTTTAAAGCATTACAAATGTAATAAAAATACAGCAAAGTAGTAGATGATAAAAACTTGTAGTGGTGTGTGTACAAAAGTTGCGGTGAATTGTTTAAAAATATTTTGTATATATTTAAGGTGCGAGTATTCCGTCTGATAACGGATAACACTGTAGAAGAGAAGATAGTGGAGCGAGCAGAAGTGAAACTACGTCTGGATAAGTTGGTTATACAGTCTGGCCGACTCGTCGACACCAAGAATCAACTGAACAAAGATGAAATGCTCAACATGATCCGGCATGGCGCCAACCACGTGTTCTCGTCTAAAGATTCTCAAATTACTGATGAAGATATAGACACTATATTGGCAAAGGGTGAATCTAAGGTGAATTTTTTGCATTATTAAATGTTTATAAATAAAGTCATTCTTGTGAAATCACCATCAAACATTGGAGGAAGCAATATACCTGTGATTGGCCTCAGCTACAATTTCATTTGCATAGGATTTGATGGGCCTCAACATAACATCAGATCCAATATGTCCTGTGGTTCTTCATACTATGTACTTATAACTTCATATAAAATGTACTTATATACTATATATTTTTCAGACTGAAGAATTAAAACAAAAATTAGAAAGCCTTGGAGAGTCGTCACTGCGAGCTTTCTCTATGGATACTCCAGGCGCTACTACAGACTCAGTGTACCAGTTTGAAGGTTTGAATTTCATTTATTGTCTTTAAAATCGATAGATTTAAAAAACAGGTAAAATTAATGATGATAATTCTTTGTAATGTAATAATCACATTACCAAAAAAATTATGCTAAATAACCCAAATGGACATTTAGGATTTCAATTTTTGGCACTATGTATATCAACGTTGTTTTGTTTTAATTTACTATTACATTTTTTAATTTTTTAAATTTCTAAATTTTCGACAAATGAGATTAATATTTCTTTTAAACAATACTAGGTATTACTCATTTCATAATGGAATCATGTTTTTCACATAATGGAGCCGCCGCTTTATAACTATTACGTAAGTATTGATACCATGGTATGCTATCGTAATATGATTATATTGCGGTAAAGAAATATATTACAATTAAAAGTACAAGTTTTTAAGTGGACGTCACTTATACAAAGCATTATTGTGTACAAACCTGACGTCGTCTTGTGTCGTATAGCTTTTACTGTCTTTGTTCGATACCCAAAGAGGGCCAACGGGATCCTATTACTAAGAGTATGTTGTCAATTCTTCTGTCCGTCCATCTGTCACAGGGCTTTATTTCATGAACCAAAACAAGTCAACACTTCAAATTTTCACATATTTTGTATTCCCATACAAGAACTGCATATAAAACTAAAATTGGTCAACACCATATATTGGTACGGAATATTTCAAATCAGACTCGTACATGGCCGATTATTTCTATTAATATAATTTACACACAGGGGAGGATTACAGAGAGAAGCAAAAGATAATACCGATCGGTAGCTGGATAGAACCTCCCAAAAGAGAACGTAAGGCTAACTATGCGGTGGACGCTTACTTCAGGGAGGCTCTGCGGGTGTCCGAGCCGAAGGCGCCCAAGGTACAGGTAAATAAGTGTAAAGAGCTAAGTACCTGCTCTACTCGGTGGAGGTTCGATACAATTTGCATTACTGTTTTATCATAAATTTGTTGCCTTTGTTGTTGTATCATCTGTTAGCTCTTTATGCTCATATTTATGTAGATGTAGACATATATAAGTACATAAAAATAAGTATATATAAGTAGCTCATAACATTCTGTTCTTTCTGTGGATTGGCAGTTTTATTTTCAAGCTCAAATGTATGAAGGCGTAAATGATGTGTATTGTATGCAAACTTTTCTATGAAGCTTTGAAAATGTATCGCAATATTATGTGAAGACTTAGTTGTGAGTACGGTATCATTTTACATGTACAAATATTACCAGATAAAGATGAATATTAATACATGTAAACATATTTTTTTGTTTCAAACAATTGACTGTACTAGTAGGTATTGGTGTATATTGCCATTTATCAGCTTCCAAGTATTAAAATAGTTAATGTGTGTAGTGAGTAGTGCATGGTTGTAAATTCAAATTTTACATAATTTAATCAGTATACATAGACATATATTGCAATGTGCAGGCTCCTAGACCACCGAAGCAGCCCATTGTACAAGATTTCCAATTCTTCCCGCCAAGATTATTTGAATTATTGGATCAAGAAATATATCACTATCGGAAAACACTTGGGTAAGTTTGGACACAGTACAATATGACACATTAATAAAAGATAAACAAATTGCATACTTTAAAAAAATATTAATTATTATAATGAAGAATTTTGGAACATTCTCGTCACACTTCTAATTTTCCTGAAAATTTGTCTATTGTAAAGTTTTATTAGGCGTGATCATCAAACACAATTGCTTAAGTATTGAAATTAAGCAAGGAGACTTATTTATTAACTTTTAAATGAAACAGGTATAAAGTACCACGCAATCCAGAACTAGGTCCAGACGCAGCGAAGATCCAAAGGGAAGAGCAACGCAAAATCGACGATGCTGAGGCGCTCACCGAGGAAGAAGTGCAAGAAAAGGAACAGTTATTAACTCAAGGTGTTTATCTCGGATCCGATTTAATTCTATGATTAGGGATCTGCTATACTATTCGATACTATTTATTTTTGAGCATTTGTACATGATTTTTATGATTTTTAAGGTTTCACAAATTGGACAAAACGGGATTTCAATCAATTTATAAAAGCAAACGAGAAATATGGAAGAGATGACATAGAAAATATTGCAAAGGATGTCGAAGGCAAAACTCCTGATGAGGTTTCTATTTTTATTTTGGCAAATAATAATTATTCTCTTATTTTGGTATTGTTTTATATGATCATTTTCTGCTTTAGGTTATGGAGTATTCTGCTGTGTTCTGGGAAAGATGTCACGAGTTGCAAGATGTGGATCGAATTATGGGACAGATTGAAAGGGGTGAAGCTAAAATACAAAGGAGAGCGTCGATTAAAAAAGCATTGGACGCTAAAATGGCACGGTACAGAGCGCCGTTCCATCAGCTCAGAATCTCGTATGGTACAAACAAGGGAAAAAATTATGTTGAAGAGGAAGATAGGTAAAGATATTGATCATATTTTTCCAATTCAATTTAATAACTAAATGAACATATATTGCACCTAATGGCAACTAGTAATCGCTACTAATTGAACTGCATGTATCAGGCTGAAACATAAGTTTCAAATCATCGATCTGAGGCGGAAATGTTTCCGTTTCGTGACATTATGACTTTTTTTTATCATATAAAGGTAGTAAACGAGCCTGAATTCCACCTAATATAAGTATAATATGTATAAGTGTAACCGGAAACCATGCCTCTCCAAACCGAAACAATAACTGCTTCACGGAGGATTATAAGGGTGGCGGTGGTTCCTCTCCGATCGAACTAAACGGATTCTACCACCTGGTTAATCTATTTCACGACTCACGAGTATTTAATTCAATAAAAAAGTAATTTATAATTTTTAACTGATTACATTAACTGGAAAAATAATTTTCCAATGGTAATACAAAAAAAAAACAATCAAAAATAAAACATTCTCCTTTTTTGAAGTCTAGTTTTTAAAGTATTAGTTTGTAATACAATAATGTATTATTCGTTTACAGATTCTTAGTATGCATGTTACACAAGCTGGGCTTCGACAAGGAGAACGTGTACGAAGAGTTGCGCGCGGCCGTGCACGCCGCGCCGCAGTTCCGCTTCGACTGGTTCCTCAAGTCGCGCACGGCTGTCGAGCTTCAGCGCAGGTGGGATACTATTTATTTGTATCTAAATGTTTTATTATTACATCTTAAAATTCTATGGGGCAACATTATTTATGTGTCATTAACAATAATGTTTAATGTTTTGTGTTTAAAAAAAAAGGGATACAGTAATAGTACAAGCAGAGGTACGAATTAATATTATTATCTATTGTATTGATCACTAAGAACTTATCGCTATCTGTTGTAGGTTTATATTTGAGGAATTTCATGCCTTCTGCCCTAGAAGGAATGATCGCTGGGTCTAGCGATTTCAGCTGTGTATTCATAGATCAAAGAAAAACGATAATAATAGGAATGGTTTAAATTCAATACTAAGCATGGATAAAATGTTTTGTTTCAGGTGTAATACACTAATCACATTAATTGAAAGAGAGAATCAAGAATTAGAAGAAAAGGAGAGGGCAGAGAAGAAAAAGAAGAGTGGAAATGTCAATCAGAACACACCCGGTGGAAACGCGGCGGGCAAAGGCGCCAATGCCGGGAAACGTAAGGCTGATAACGCTCCTGACTCTGCCCAGAAAAACAAGAAAAAGAAAAAATAATAAATGCCATAAAGAGATTACTTCAAAGGCTGGGTCTGATTAAACGAACTGTAGATGTGTCATTTTCTCAAGTTTTAACTTATTGTCGTGATTCAAGTTTTACCTAGAGTATTGTGTATCATTGTTATAAACTAGAACGATTAGTAAATTAACATTCCCTTCATGTGCCCGACTGTCATAAAATTAAGTTTGATTAACAAATCTTTAAAAAAATAAAAGAAAGAACACGATACGTTCGTATTTTTTTCTCCCCATACTCGTATAGAATATTTTTTTGACCAAAATGTAGAACGTCGGTTTTAGATGAATTAATAAGTGTAAAAAAATAATTTTGATGTCATTGTCATCTCCTTCACTTTATATACCTCCTTCTGGGCACACTTGGCACCGACACTAAAAATATTAATTATTTTTTACTTTATCTTGAAGTCGGTTTTATTTTTTGTAAAAAAAAATATTTTTATATTTTGATTTTTCAACTGGAAAACATTGCTAATAAACAACTGCCTGAGCAAACCGCATAAAGATTTCATAATATGTGTCTGTATACTTAACATCATTTTTAGTCTGTTACTTGGAAATTGAGTTTATTTTTTGATCTGTTATATCAGCATAATACAAATTTAATTTCATCATCAGAAATGAGGAGTTGGGACTTAACTTATCATGTAGTTTTTTTAGTATCCGCAACACTCTTTTCAAAGAAGCAAATACCCCAAAGTTATGGTTGGGATAGGCAGTATCTGTCCAAACCGTAACTCTGATGTAGTACTGATTTTTTTATTTTGTAAAGGTAACAAACGAGCATGCAGTCCACCTGGTGGTAAGTGGCCACTGCCGGCCATGGATATCAGTAATCATCCTCAAGTACAATTGAGTCATACCTAAGTTT
>DWNR01004725.1:0-10653 GCA_018250455.1 Polygonus leo
AATATCCCTGCGAAGGCCCAAACTTTCAAGCCGATCGGTGATCCTTGGGTCATTGACAACCCGTACGGCGCGCTTCTTCTTTTCGTACATATAAAATTTCATCAAAATCGGTTAAACCGTTTCGGAGGAGTATGACAACTAACACTGTGTCACGAATATGTTTCATATAAAAGAAGATATTTGTTATTGTGAATCGATTAATTTTCCAGGTCGATTTTTCGACAGAAGTCGATTTTTTTTTAATCTGAGTTTCCATAGCGTGAACGCGACAGTACAAAATATTCTTCCGTTCAATATGAGAATATTTGTCATAAGCATTGTGCTGATGCGAGAATGTGAAGCACGCGAAGGCATGTCGGCATCCAGTGCCCGACTTTATTAAATTCCTCTTTGAATTAATTCGTCGCCCTCAATTTAATGGAGGTGAGCAGGCGCGCACTCAATTTGCTTCAATAATCATGTTGTTTAAGCTGTTAATGTGTATAGCTCCAGGCTTTCTTAATTTTTGGTGATTGCACTAAAATTTGAGTCTCATGCCTATCCTTGAATAATCTAAACGGCGGCAGGGCTTTTTCACTTTTATAGCATAAGCTTCTAGAGTAGGTTCTATTCTAATATATTCTATGTTTTATTAAACAAAATGTATATACATTCCCCAGGAAACAAGTATTTTTTTTTTTAATAAAAATTGCTTCAAAATCGAAACAATCACATAATCATTGCAAATAGCTATTTACTATTGAATATACCCATGCCACCATTTTATTAAAGCAATCAATGTTTGCTAGTTCACTAGTTGATTAGGATAATTCGTTCTAGATCAAAATACAAGGTGTTAGGCAGAAGGTTATTGTTAATGTAAGGATAAACTTATCGATAGTGTACTTTTACTGTAACCTAATTTTATCGACAGTCACCAAAATAAGGTGGCGCCTTCGTCCGGTACGCTTTTTTTGTCCGTCAAAAAAGTAATTATTTCTTTAGATCTAACGGTGATACAGACAAATATAATTAAAAAGTAATAATATTATTTATCCAAGTTTAAAAAAAAAAACTTTGTGAAATATTAATTTGTCTACATTGTTTAGCTTTTGTAAAATAGGTAAAGTATATTTTTTCGCACAATATTTTGGTAGTCAAAGATATAATATAGAACTTTAATATTTATAGGAACAAAACATATGCCATGTGCAATGTCGTATTTAATATCGACATTTTACGAGTAAACTCAACTCGCACTTTACCATTTAGGGTTCACTTCTGAGCATTATTTATGTCGATTTGATTAAGGCGATCCAATACGGAAACAGATTTCCAGCTAGCATTTCTACTTAATACGTTAATTTACTCTTTCAACTTGATTTATAGGCACGCCACGGGCGTTAAATGTAATCAACTATGTAATGTACCAACTTAATATGTGTTCTGACTTTGAGATAAAATAACTGTCTCCTGTAGAGAACATGTAATTAAAAAAAAAACGAATTAAACAGAAAAATAAGTAGAAATATTTTATTTCTATTAAAATTATTTATTCTTACAAACAATAATAATAACAATATTAGGTCAAGATTGCTTTTCTGTGCTATTTGTATTTTGATTTTCAATTGCTGGCATGTCTTCTTGCACGCTTTGTTCATTTTCATTAATATTTTTCGATTCAATTTCGGATTCTGTAGTTTCTTCACTAGCTAAAGATTCTTCTTTTCCATCCTCTACTGCTGCAGACGCAGGTGTTTGCTACACGAAAAAAAAATAGGGAGAATTAAATAGAAATAAGAGATAATTAAATTGATGCTCTATGATGCTCTATGCTCTATCTATCTATGATGGAACGAATTATGTTCGGAGTTTCTTTCTCGAATGAATTGGCAGACATTGCGTAGGATGATTTCCAGCTCGATGGAACGACGACCTTGACAAGCCAGGTGGTAGTGGATGGATGAGAGCAGCGAAGGGCGAAGGGTCAAGTGCTATGTGCAGTAGTCGAATGGACATTATTATGGTTATTCATCTTATCCTAAAATAAAAAGCAAATAGTTCTTGACCAACTTTCCTTGTATGTATTGTAAAGTATATTACTCAAAACAATTAAATTTTTCAAAAACATTTTATTCTATCTTGACACTAGATGCGGATTGTTGCTTACTTATTGACATTGTACGCTACAGCCCAATGTAGAAGTGCAATTACCTCCTCACGTTGGAACAGGATATCGAGCTCCATGTGCTTGGTGTGAGGGAACATCTCGA
This sequence comes from Polygonus leo, assembly GCA_018250455.1. Lineage (NCBI taxonomy): Eukaryota > Metazoa > Arthropoda > Insecta > Lepidoptera > Hesperiidae > Polygonus > Polygonus leo. The sequence continues at coordinate 2,253 of DWNR01004725.1, forward strand.
AGGGCACAAAGGGGGCGCCACAGAGTCTTTTGTTTCTATTGCATCATTACTTACTCCGCAAACACTGTACAAGTGAACTAACCTGCTCACGTTGGAACAAGATGACGAGCTCCACGTGCTTGGTGTGCGGGAATATGTCGATCGGCATATAGAACAGGCTTGAATGGGCACCATGCGGCGACTCAGTTGCTAAATATTATACGTTTCTTCACTACCACTGTACAAGTGAACTAACCTCCTCCCGTTGGAACAGGATGACCACCTCCACATGCTTGATGTGCGGGAACATGTCAGTTGCTAAATATTGTAACATTTGTTCGCTACCACTGTACAAGTGAACGTTCCTCCTCCCGTTGGAACAGGATGATGAGCTCCACATGCTTGGTGTGCGGGAACATGTCAGTTACTAAATATTGTAACGTTTCTTCGCTATCAGTGTACAAGTGAACTTACCTCCTCACGTTGGAACAGGATGACTAGCTCCACATGCTTGGTGTGCGGGAACATGTCGACGGGCACCGCGCACACGGGCACGAAGGGGGCGCCGCGGAGCGTCTTGGAGGAGGGGCGCGCGAGGTCCAACATGTTCTTGGCGGCCGCGGCCGGGGAACACGATATGTACACCAGCCGCTTCACCTTCTGGCTGTTGCGGAGCTGGGTTACCGCGCGCATGTCTGTGTAACATGGTATTTTAGTATCCGCAATACTTATACTAATGTGTAAATTAATAAATTCATAAAGTGTAATAAATAAATTCATTGATATCGATAAAATAAAAATAAATATATCAAATTAACACAGATTATGTAGAGCAGTTAACTAAAGCTGGCGCAATCACACGTTTACGTCCCCTCCACAGGGCGAGTCTTCTTCTGGTGGTGGGGGGGTTGCCGGACGCGCACGGTGACCGGTGGATGCGGAGGCATCTTGCCCGCTTCCGTGGAGGGACTAGCGAGCGTAAAATGACGCTCGCCGTGATGTCCTAGGGTGGCGACTTGCGGGTGTTCAGCACATCGCCACAGGATCGGGGGTAACAAGTGTCCCTTCAGAGGGTCCGGCCGACGACACTGGCCGGACACCATTGGCAGAGTTGCAGATGTGTGCCGCTGGCGTTCCCGTGGCTCCGCCCTACAGTGGAGAGGTGGAACACCGTGTGTTTTTAGTGGGTTGGAGCACCACATACCCTGCCGTCTGGCCCATAGAGCGGCAGATATCCGTCTCGGATTTTTCACACGTTAAAAAAATCACACGTTCACGTAGTGTCTTCGAACAAGCGCTTTCATGACATCGTAGAAAATAAGAAATATGAATACTTATTACACGTGGAAGAGAAAAAAAACCGTCTCCTTTTTTGAAGTCGGTTAAAATGAGATATAATTATAATACTTTTCTTTTAAAGACACGTCAGTAGTTTGTACGCTATGAACTCGTCAGCTGTAAAAAAACAGCTTTATAACATACGTATAAGTTCGGTAAAAAACTTACGTAAGCCTGCCCTTGGTGGGTCCACAATAGCAATGATGTCGTCTCCAGTGGCCCTCACCAGCATCGAGGGCAGGATGTCCTCCGCCCGCCCCGTGTAGAAGTCCGCGTTCTTAATATCATTTAACTCGGCGTTTGCCTTCGCATCGCGAACCGCTTCTGGCACCAGCTCTAAGCCTAACACCTTGCTACAATGCTGAAACAAAGATAAATATAAGGAATTTTGTCACGAAGTAGAACATGTACCCGGTATAGTACCCTTCGTCACCAATTTGCTTTTCATTTTAAAATATCTCAGTAAATAGGGGCTTTTTTTCCGTGTAACGGTTGCAAATGTGTATGCTGTCCTCGTGATATACAAGTATTGCTTCACGAAGGGTTATGAGGGTTGCGGCGGTACATTTCCGGACGGACTAAATGAAATCTACCACCTGAAAACAAAGCATTTGAACTCAAGGAACAATCCTAACTGAGGTTGACTACAGATATCCAATACAATACATGTACGTTTTCTATTTTCGTGCAATAAAAAAATAACAAGATATTTTGGTTGTTACATAAATTGCCCAATTTGGAGTGAGAATATTGCTTTTATGCAACATAATAATACATGTCTTTATTTTACTCAAATACTTGTATTGCATGAGATATGTGGTTTTACATGTCATGTTAAGTGTATAACAGTAGGCTTGCTGTAGTAGAAAATAATATCGAGGAAGTTACTAACCTTAGCAAAACACAGACCAATGGTACCAGTACCACAGCAAATATCCAGAACAGTGGAGTCGCTCTTTACTTCGCTCAAGTCTATAGCACTCTGGTACAAAATGTTAGCGCTGGCAGTGTTTATCTAAAAATAAAACACAAATGTTAAAAAAAAAAAACACTTTTTAATTATTATTAAATAGAACACTCTAATACTATAAATCATTTGCAAGAATACTTTAACGCGGCTTATATCTATAGTGGAGATACTAATATACAAAAAGAGCTCTCCTTCTAGGTCGGCGATGCATTGATAACTTTAAACTATAGCCAATTTAAAATCATTAATGCAAGGCTTAATGTAATTGTATTGATGTAATTATGTTATAATCTGATTAAATTACTTTGTAATAATCCGTGTCTATTGTTGGTCGTTGTTCGACCATTCGATAGCAGATGTACCCTAATAAAGCTCCGTCGTGGAGCGAAACACGAAAAGTAATTTAATCGGAGTTTATATAGCAAATGATTATAGGTTCCATCAGGTGGTCATTTGCCGTATTATTAGGTTAAAATAAGAATAATTTATAATGTAATTTAAGCCAAGACTTACAATTAGCCTTACAGACTAAGATTAATATTGTAAAGACTAATTAAAATGTACCTGGAAGAAGGCTTCAGGAGATATCCTGAACTGAAGCCCCAATATTGAATCAATGATGTGTGTAGACCCCATCAAGTGTACAGCTTTAGAACCATCATCACCAGATCTCCTGCAACATTGACAAACTTTTAACACTTTCGAATTAACTGCTGTTAAAGATTTATGAAACTTTAGTTTAAAACGAAAACATAATATATAATCTATATTTTGATTAAATCTTCCTAATTTTATTTCCGGCATAGCTTTAGTACCAAATATATTTCATTTAAATACATGTCCTTGGAAAAAAATATATTTAATTTTATTCTATACACAAACCTTTATTTCCTATCCAATTCAAGGGCTTTTATTTACTGTATTTGTCCCATATTTACCTTTGTGTGAGAAGTTCAAAATACACAGATTTGATACCGCACGCTACAGATTCCTCTGAACTAAAATGATCTACTATTTGCTTCTTCAACGAATTTAATTCTTCCTCCGATAGTGTCTAAAACATTTAATTGTTTACATTAACTGTAAGGGAAAGGATAGTAAAGAAGGTAATTATATGGTAATAAGTGAAACTGAATAATCTGAAGTCTTTTCTTAAGTCTGAATTTGAAGTTCTGAATTCATTGAATCTTATAAAAGTGTATCACGTAAAGGAGTGATAAGATCTAACCATTACATCGACAGAAATATTTTCTTTTTTTTTTATCATCTTAAGGTAGCAAACGAGTATGAATAAATTGTACTTGAGGTTGACCACAGACGCATTGCTACCATTGAAGACTAAGATGTTCGCCTCGCGTTTAAGTATAGCCGGCAACCACGCTTCTCCAAACTGAATTACATTAAATTGCTTCACCGAGGATTATGAAGGTGGCGGTGGTACCACCCTGGTCGAACTACATGAGTTCTACCACCTGGCTACCACCTTTTAATAGCAATAGTAAGCAACAGAATAGTCTACCAGAAATTATTATTGCTGATACTGTGTATCATTTTTAGAACAAATAACAACAAATGTGTATTATAAAATGAGATATAAGCTAACCAATCAAAGACTACCAGCCAAAAACAAATTACAAATAAATAACTTTGAAAAACAACGTACCTGTGGATGCATACTGATTACAAGCATTATATCTCCAGAGAATTTGGAATGTCTCACAGTTAAGTACCTCCAGTGGCCAGTGTAACTTGCAGGGGAATATGGTGCCATTTCTGATTTTCGAACAAACTCTTGGAATATCTAAAATATGAAATATATTGAGGACTAGTGAGCATACACAGCCTAAGCAACAGTTTTTATAAGGCCAAATTTGTGAGCCTATCTCTGTTATTAGACAATTAATTTCGAAAATGAAATAATGATATTAAATTTAAATCATGCAAACTCTTTTTGAATAGAGCAAATTAATATTCCTCTTGTATGGACATTGTTACAAATAGAATTACATAAATTAATGATTAACAATGTAATAGTCATATTTAAGAGCATTTATAATTTGAAAATGAGATAACTATATCTATATTTTACTGTTAAATTCCGTTTTGCATGAAATATCTCAATAAAATCATACTAGTACAGCCTTCTTAGTTTCTTCAGATATATGTATCTGATCATGTATGGGTGCTACAGCTACAGTCCCCGTTGCGTAACTCCCGAGCCTGAAGCCTACAGTGGGCTTGCCCGTCTCCTCATCAATACCAACAGTGAATTCACATTTGTTTCTATAACCCTCGGTCACCGGAGACCTCTCTATGGGCTTCAGTTCAAAACTCAAACCATTGTGCTCTTTTCTTTTAGCTTCTATGTCATTCCTTTTCTCCTTGTAGATTTTCCACACCTCATTGTCAAAATTCATAAGTAACCGTCGTATTTCTTTCTCTTTCATTTGTAGCTAAAATAAATAAAAATAATGAAATGAAGTTTAAAAATGTCATTATCTGTTTTATGTTAAAAGTTTTCATGTATATTATATGAGATCTATAAGAGAAAGAAAGGGAATGCTCCGGTGGTTCGAAAATGTTGAAAGGTTACCAAAACAGATATACAATGCGATTATGGATGGATGTAGATACCGAGGCAGACCTAGTCTGACATTTCATGATCAAATTGATCGTGTGCTATCTGAAGGAGGTGTCAAGAGTCTCCGAAATCGGCGTGTTTGTATGAGGAGAGTTATGAAAGTGGAAGAAGCTAGGCAAGTATGTCAGAACCGTGCCATTTGGCACTCAATACTCTCTGCCTACCCTGTTAGGGATTTTGCGTGAAGATGTATGTATATAAGATCTATCTCTATAATATTGCTTAAAATAGAGATTGTAAACCCAATTTTTTCTTATAAAAATTCGTCACTTATTTATATATAGACTTATATTTATTAATAAGACATTATTTATATATAGACTTATATTTATTAATTAAACATTATGAAGATAAATCTTTGATTTTATCAACTAAATGAAGACTATTTTTTAAACCAAATTTTGGAGAAAAAGATCAAGACATCTTTTTCATTATGAAGATCTCAACACCACTTTACTTTACCTGCTCCTCATAATCAATATTCCAATATGGAGTTGTGGCATCTTTGAGTTTCTGGTCTTGACTTCTGCCATCATCTTCTTTTACTTTCTTTTTATTGTCCCCTTCTTTTTCATCTTGTTTCCTCTTTCTAACTAATGGGTCAGGTGCTGGTTTTGCAGCTTCTGCTCTAAGGACTTTGCCTAAAGAATTATTGTAAGAAATTTAAAGAGAAAGACTGTAAGAGTTATTAAATCAACTATAATATAAGCATAGAAAAGTTTGATACCTAGCCAGATGAATGAATAGCTAAACAGAGTAATTTAGATTTCTGGATGTTTTTGTACTCATTTTTATATTATGTTCATAGCACTGACAACATAGGTAATTCTACTGTGGAGCTATAAGTAAAAATGCATTATTTCCATACAGATAGTTCATTTCAAACATGATTATATGGGCAGTAGAAATTTAATAATTTGAATGAGGATTTACATAAGCCATATAATTTTCCATAATGCAATTGGGGGAGAATTTTTGTCAGATATACTTCAACACAAAAGCACAGAATAGTGTTCCAAATTAAGCCAATCTATTTTATAAATTAATAATGATAGCAATAGATAATAACCCTTCCAAGAGAATCCATCTAGAGCAGCAATTGCTTTGTTCCTATCTTCTTCATTTTGAAAACAAGCAAAGAGCCATTTGCTGCCATTGCTGGGTCTCTTAATCTTGCTCATGTTAAGACTTAGCTTTTGATTCATCAGTTTCTTCAATTCCTATAAAAAAATAATGAATGTTGTTGAGTGTCTGATGCATGTCCATTGTGTGTTTATTTAAAGAGTGTTTATCTATAAAGATTTATAATAGGTACAGTGGCATAGCTACTAATTTATGCATCTGTAGTATGACCAATCTGCATTACGACAAATCTGAATTTGATACACAACGAATATGGAACAAACAATTTTAAACAGGTTTGTTGGGACCCTAGCTCATTTTTTGCCCCAGGGCCTTTGGTTATCTAGCCACACCACAGAATGGGTATTACAATATCAACTACTTGTTTGATAAAAACAAAATAGGTTAAAGGATGTATATTTTTTACCATTTTTTGGAAGTCCCATTTAACATAGTTACAGGTTAAAACATCAAAGAGCATACTTATATTGGAATCTTAGTTTGTTTTGGACTGGTTAAACATGTTCATAGCGACAGCTGCCATTGAATAGGTCCATAGACCTCAGTATCTATTTACCATCAGGTGATTAAATGTCACAGATGAGGTGTTGTAATTTGTAATTTAACATAATCTATACAATAAATAAATCATTTCATTACATATCATTATAACTGCAGACGTTAGCCAGGCGGCTTTTACTAAGAATTAAACTTAACGTGAATACGGTGTTTCTAAGTTATATTACCGCTATTCCATAGAATTTTGGAAGACCCCGCACTTCGATTTTGAATTTCTCGGACGAGAAACCTCCACGATCGAGATATGCATATTCCTCGCTATTTACAGTTTCCGCTGGTTCAGAATTTGTATCCATTTTATTTGTTTCTTCAGACATTATTTATTTATTCTATGAGTACAACTCCTACTTCTTTTAATTGATACTATCTGTAATTTTATTTAGTAATGCGGTTTTAATGACCAAATTACATTTGTAAACTTAGATTTATATATAATCGGGCGATCAGAGCGTTTCATAGGTTAGGTTTATGTTGACTTGACTTGTTGACTTGTTGTTCAGCAAATTCAGCATGCATGTTTTGATTGTCACTGTCATTTTATAAGTCATGGAAGTGTATGACAGTCTATGGTTACTATCTAGGTCATAGATATAGAATGGTACAACAAAAATGGTATTCTATATCTATGATCTAGGTACATATATGGTGATCTATGGTTACTATGAATATTACCCGGATATTTCTACCTAATATAAGATTAGTAATGATGTTGCATCGAGATCTGACATTTTCGAGCTACTCATTCGGCTCTCTCCCAACCTTAACAAATAAAGCCATAGCATTAAATCCACACACACACACACATCTTCACGCCCAATCCCTAACAGGATAGGCAGAGAGTATCGAGTGCCAAATGGCACGGTTCTGACATACTTGCCTAGCTTCTTCGACTGTCATAACTCTCCTCATAACTCATAAAAACACGCCGATTTCGGAGACATTAAGTCCATAAGTACCCTAATAGTCTTTGTCAATTTTTTTTTATATTTATTTCCTTGATATAACGACCTACCTGGCGCAGCGGTTTGATGCGAAAAGGGCCGGTTCGATTCCTAGCCAGACAAAAACATCAATTTCTTCTTTACAAAAGCTTCTTTGAAATTAAATTTGTATAGAAAATCAGCATTAACAAAAGTTTAAATTAATTTACAAATGGCAAATAATATATTTTTAATAAAGACTTCCTGCAGTAACTAAAACATGTCTTTGGCTTAGTTAAGCTTGTGATAAAAGCGAGAAAATAAAAAAGGCTTGGATTAGGATAATAAAAAATGTTTGCTCATCATTTACATATATGCAGCAGTAAAGCAGTTCTGGTACTTTGGGTAGACAAATAAAATGTATAAAATAGAAGAATTTATTTTAATAAGTACATCAAATATAATTTTAATAGTATTATTATATCATTACAAGATCTAAGGTTGTTTTTAGTTTAAATTTCTTATACCATGGATACATTAAACCTTAAATTGTTGTAAAAAATAAAGTAAATTGGGTTTAAAATACTAAAGTACCCCTCTAGTTACATTTAAAATTCATTATTTTTGTCTTGCTTATGTTGTTTATAATTGCATATATTTTTTTGTTTTATCTACCAAGTAGGTAACACAGTAAACTTTTAGGCTTAGTAGTTGGGAAAATAATAACTAATTACAATGACAGAAATTATCGTTTAACTTAAATGATTAATCTAAATACATTAATTAAAAAAAACTTCATATAGAATTTCTAAGTGACTACATATCTCTTAACACCAACATAATGCGAGACAA
>DWNR01004726.1:0-10653 GCA_018250455.1 Polygonus leo
CAATTCACAGCTTTCATTGACTTTTTTCTCAATTGAATATAGTTTGTTAATGATTTTCTTGTTAATGACGTAACAGTTCGTCCAGGGCGGGGTTTTTATTAATTTGCAATTTCAACAAAAATATGTTTGTGCTGTAATGAACGTCCTGTAATAAGATATAACCATCTCGGTTGCCAGGAGTAGCAACGCATCTGTGGTCAACTTTAAGTAAGACTTCAATGTTATCTGAGTTTGATAACAGATGCCCATGATGATGGACTATATGCTCGCTTGCTACTTTTATACTAAATAAACGACCATAAATTTATGTACAGATATTTATTGTTCATTACTCCTCCAGTCTGCATATTGTCAGGGATAAAAGAATGAAAAGTTCCGTTTGAAAATAGATATAATTAATTTATTGATAAGAAGTACTTAAGATAAAAAAATGTACACACACTCCTTCGCATTTCGCCACTGGTATATACATAATCAGTTATGTATAACACGACCACTGTACAGTATAATTACACTACATAAAAATGTATAATGTCTACGCACTTAATAAATTAATCAAAAAATGAGCTTTGGTTTAAATTATAATTATTGTAAAAAATATTATATTAAAAGATGTAAACGTTAATATACGCCTAGAGGAATGTTGTATTCGTAAAAAAAATAAAAATAACCCAAACAAAATACAACCTTTCTACCATTAACAATGTAATGGGTACATACAATCTAAATTTTTAATCAAAACTTGGTTATAACTTAAACATTTTGTAGCGATGCAATTTATAATATTTAGAGAAAGAAATATAATATCGTTCTTAGCTGGATTTATTTTCAAATTTACAAGAAAGAATTTTGGAAATAATCTGAATGCGTTCTGAATTCGTAATTTTAAATTTTTCGTTGCAGAAAATCAAAATACTCTTCTTCTTCATTTTTTGCATCGCTCCAAAATCAGTAGTTTTACAAAGTCGAAACTTAAGACTAATTAAATTATTAATCTCATTCTATGCGATTAACTAACAGCCGAATAACACAATCTTAACTCTAAAGGAAATTACTAAATAGAAATAATTGTATATAATAGTGTAGAAAAGAAATCAAAAGGTGTACTGTTTCTTTCAAGTTAATTATTTCACAGTTTTTCATTTCCAAAAGTTTCCATGGATGTCTAATAATAATATTATTATTGAAATAATGATGTTACTATTTATGAAAAATATTATTACCTGTTATTGTTGTCTATACTGATGATGTTGATGATGATATTAAAAAAAATTAAATAAAAGTATAAGTTTTTACTTAGGATACGTAGGTAAGTCACTTTGACTTAGAGTAACAAAAAGCTGCGAGAGGGGAAATTAATTAAAAATAAAATGTTACGTATGTTTTTGTCTCTACATCGTTTACATTCTACTAGCAATTATACTAATTTGTATGTATTTTAAGTCAAACAATACATAACATGACAATATTTGTTTATTGAAATAATATACACATTAAAAAAACATATATCATCAGCCAAACTAAAATGTACCTAACCTAAGGTATAGACTTTGTAATCGAGATGTGTAATAATGTATTTAGTATAAAAATGATTATTTTACTAAATTATCTTTTGAAGAGAAAATGTTATTAAGTATGATAGAATATAGAAGGTTGGTATATAATATCAAGATTGCATATTCGGCGTTTATAGACAAATTGTACACATTTACAAACTTTAACGCAAGTTTAAAATGGAATGGACTTTAAGTAACAATGTCATAATGATATACTTTAATTGTTATTACATTGTTTGGGACAGGTATACCATTTGTCAAAATTATATTATTTTTTTATTATCAGCTAAAATAGTCATATTAACTTAAGCTAGCAAAAACTTGTTGCTAACTTGCGGCATTTTCCAATATCATTAAAGTTAAAACCGAAATCAATATGGGATTGGATAGAAAAAGACGAATCCTATTTAAATTTTATCCATTCATTATCATCACATCCCAACGTAGTACTTGTACATACCTTGAACTTCGGATTCCCAATTTTAACCATTAGGTAACAACTGCTTAACATTTTAATTTCTTGAAATATAATATTGGCACATGGCATAACCCGTTACACAAGTCCAATACCAGATACTCCAATCACCAATCTTATTGCGAATAGTAGCCACCGTTACTAGCAACAGACGTATGAGCACTGAACGTCTTTCCACTGAATCTAACTAGACTCGCGACTGTTCTCGCTGGAGCCGACGGCATGCGTCACTGTTGGAGTGGTGGCGTCAGGCGCCACGATCAGACCCTCTTTGATCCGCTTCTTCTGCTTCATCCGCCGGTTCTGGAACCAGATTTTGACCTGCGTCTCGTTGAGCTGGAGCGCGGAAGCTATTTCTATCCTTCTCGCTCTCGTGAGGTATTTGTTGAAGTGGAACTCTTTCTCGAGCTCGGTGAGCTGCTTGTTGGTGAAGTTGGTGCGGCCGGTGTTGTTCAGGTTGAGGAGGGGGTTCGCGAGCATCTGGCTCCCCGTTGGTGTGCGGAGGCCGTCCTGCGGGCTCCCCAGCACGCCTTGGCTGACGAACTCCGCTGGTGGTATCATCAGCTTTGGAGCTAGAACAAAAGAAGAAGACAAGTGTGATACGGGTAGGTAAAAAAAATAATGTAGGTATTGTCAAGTAAACTATTTTAGTAATTGTTTATTTGCATGATTGTTGAGAACCGTTGAGGGGACGTAATTAGTACCTACACAAAAAATCATTAAGGTTAAGCTTTTAGAGAAGAGAAAAAACCAGCACGCGTACACCTGAATTCATTTCTTTCATATATTTATTTCGGATTTAGTACCATGACGTCTCCCGAATCCCACTGTCACAAACAAAGTTAAACATTAAACAGTTTAGAAACACAATTCAGGTGAAAAGAATCAAAGGCATTTACGCGTGTTTGCGGAAACAGGTTTGTTTGCATGTCGTTGCTGTTTTATACATACAAAGAAATGTCCGTGGGAGCAGCGAAGCGTCCATTTGTGACAGGTGTCAATTTTTTCTAATTCGAGAGAAGCGATGGAAAGATATTTCAATATTGGCTTATACCGGGCGCCCCGCAGCGTTTTAACCTGCCTCTTCAGCAAATGTGAAGTTTTGACGTTTATTATTGTTGTGGAATAGTAAACAGTCTTGGTCGTCACTTGTATAGTTAGACTTTGTAATTATTAGCGGTCATTCAGAGTTTTTGTTGCAAGAGTAAAGTGAGCGTGTGATTTGCGATTGGTTTTTGTGCGATGATCCTAATGCCGTTTTAAAAAGGTAAACTGAGATAAAATTATGTCTAACTGTCTGGCTGTTAGAGCTGTTAGACCACACTGAATGTAGCAACCTTATATGAATATTTATTTAAGTATATTAACAAAAATTAAAACAAATAATCGTTTAAAAACTCTATGATAATCTTTAAAGAATCTCGTTTACTTGGATGTAAGTTTTTATGTACTATATATTGGTCCCGTTTTTTAAATGAATGTAAATTTGTACCATATGACGAGGTTTTTAAGCGACTCGTGATAACTATACATATACAAAGAACGGAAAACTGTTGGTTATTTTCAATTATTTTTTATTCTATCTAGGTTAAATTATGTTACAAACGCCGCATATTGTATCTTAAGGTTGAATATTGTGGATTGCCTCCAGGCCTTAAATGCGTCCTTTTAAGTAAAAATGTAAATACATATATCCAAGTGAATAAAAATAAAATATAAAATCCAAATATCTATCTCTAATTTCTAATAAACACGAACAACTGCAAGCAATAAGCCTGTTCATATGTGTCAAATATGCCTCACAAGATGTCTCAACCCTTTGTCCATCTCAGCGTCGGCTGTTCTAATTGTCCAGCTGTCGTCTGTCAGGGGTCACTGGTAATCAAATATAAATTACTAACGGGTGACAGAGTGACCGATGTAGAATTTATTAACAAATGAACAAGACTCACGCTTTTAATACATGCAGTCTTACTAGCTGTCAGAATGGGATGTTGATACTTACACGTACGAACACTGATATCGGAATTGAAGCATATTTTTTACGCTTTTTACGAGTATAAAGTATTAAGCCTGGTGGTAGAACTTGTTTAATTCAACCGGGAAGGCGCCACCGCCTCTCCAAAGGCGTGGTTGCCGCTATACTTATAGACGAGGCGAACATCTTAGTCTTCAGGGGTAGCAACGCATCAGTGATCCAACTTAAGTATGATTTAATCGTACTTGGGGATGATTACTGATGTCCATAGGCGGTTGTGACCACTTATCATCCATTTGGTGGACTTGCATGCTCGTTTGCTACCTATATAAGTTAAAAAAGTGAAACTTTTATTGCTACAATACATATAAATGTTTGATGCTAAAAATATTTAAAAAATACTTATAATCAAAATTCTAAAAGTAATGAGACTTGGGTGAAATTCTTGTGAAGTTCATGAAACACAATTTTAATTAGATACCTACTGTTTTTTTTTCAAATAATTTAGTACTACACTAAATTTACTAAAACATGTACCTAATAAGTGTTAGGTTTAAGAAACAATTACTATAACTTTATATAAGGTATTATTTTGAATATTCAATCATTTAAAATTGGATCTCATATAACTTTCTGGATACCTATGTAGAGGATAGTTCGAAATAATTTTGTAGATTTCTTTATGAGAATGGCAGGAATAAGTTCCAGTACAAGTCCTTCGGGAATCTATCAATCGTGGGAAGTGACGGGAAGGGCGCAGGGACCGTAGTGTGGAATTGTATTGTGTAGTGTGAATCGGGGAGGCGAGGAACTTAGGTATTATATTTTCTAACTTAATATTGATACTAAGAGGTTTAATATTTCCTTCAAATTGTGATATGAGATAAGTATGAGGTAATACTCGACGTTAAGTTATTAAATAAAAAGAAGATTTGAATTATCATAATCGATTTGCGGTATCGGTATTGAAATATTCTTACAAAAGATCTGCTAACTTGAGAATTTAGAAAAACAATTTGTGTAGTGTCAATCTATGTACAACCAATTAGATAAAACTAAAAACGGAGTAGTCTCCAACAAAGTTTTATTTAACTTATTTACACACAAACATATTTTGAATGCAGATGTTATGTAAGAAAATTATAAGAATATGTGTATAATGACATTCGGTGAAATATAAAAAAATTAAACATAAAATGTAACAAAGTGAATATTAATCCCTTATAATCTTTCGTGAAGCAATATTTGTCTTTCGATTTTGAAGAGGCATGGTTGGCTACAATTACCTACACACGAGGCGAGTTCTTAGTTCTCTGGTGAAGCAACGCAGCTGTGTTTAATCACAGTTACGAAATAATCCTGTACTTGAGAAAACAAATGTTCATATTCCATCCTATCCTATCCATCTTATCCTGTACGTGGGAAAACAAATTACCTACTATCACCAAAGGTAAATGTAGTAAATGTGCTCGTTTGCTACATTTGCAGAATAAAAGAAGAGATAATCAGTGTAGAGTCAACGCAATTATATGAGCGCGTTGATGTCTAAAATTGCGTGGTTACGCAAATTTGCCGAACAAACATTTCAAAAGATCCTCCCCTTGTACAACCCTCCGAGACCCCTCAGAGGGTCGACGATCCTATTTATTGAGCCCTTATCTCTACCCGAGAGATTGATGTAAGTTTAGCTCCAATTGTCCAATTCGACTTGATTTAAAATCATAAAGAAGTAGGTACCCGTTGAATATTCATAATTTGTATGGAAATATTTTAAGTTTATTTTTGAGTTTGTTCTAGAAATATTTACTTTAACAAGATAAATATTTAAGCAGCTTTAATAAACTTAAGTGAATAGGTATTAATATAATTCTTATGAATCTTTTCTATTCATGTTATGTTAATTCGAATTATTTATGATATTTCATTTCATTCATTGATGATATTTTTACTGAAAGACAAATATGTATGAATAACAATATGAATAACATATACCTACCTACCTACCTACGTTACTAAAGTATATATTTATATTATTATGTATTGCGCACACCGCGTGTATTATTTGTTTATTAAGCGCATTTTAACAAAAAATATTTTATTAATAATATATTTGTTACGGCATTCATAGAAATACACACAATGTAGAATATTTAAATATCAAGAGATATATGTGACAGACGGACAGCCAAGTCTTATTAATAAGGTCCATAAACGGCGTTCTTTCGGTACGTACCCATAATAAAAATATCCGTCACTTTTATAAAAAATGGAAAAAAATCTCGCTTCAAATGTGTTAACATAGTAGCCAATCTATAGCGTAAAGATAAAATCACTGACGTGTACGTTTTTCTCATTAATTTATTATAATTAGCACATTCTTTATGCATCATATACGAGATGTTATCATCTCGAACTAGCCAGCTTTTTACAGAGATCGAATTTGCTTAGAATACTCGATTGTAGTCAGCACTGCTACTCTTTATTGCACTGTATCTATCAAGTTATCTTTGAAATATATCTGAAAACAATTTACGCTTACTAACTTCATGAAAGGTAATAAAATATTACGTTCAATTTTATCTACGGCATTTTTATTTCTTCAAATCTTTTACGAGGCACTCACTGTATTTGCTTCTAAAATGGAATACGTATGATACGGTCATACTGATCTATCTATATTTCTAATTATTTCAGGGAAAAAAATGGAAACAAACTATGAAGTAATCTAAGTAGGTAATAAAATTATTATGAAATAATTGATAAGAATGTATGAAGTAACGCTGTAAGACCAGATTCTAGATATACCTACATAAGATTAACTTTGTATACATATACTTTTTTTTAAATAATGTGTGTTATGGAGTTCTTTTCTTCATAACAAAATCTTGAAAACGCTGGTAGCCTATAAAAAATAATTCTGTAAGATGAGTATCGATTTTGAACGCTTGAATTTGACATACATTCCACTGTCCATTATTTCTCTTCTTAACTGCCTTCAATCAATGTTAACAAGGATTAGGATACATAAGATCGACCAAAAATGTGTTGTTCTGAAGATTAAGATGTTCTGATGTGATTTAAGATGTTAAATATAGCCGGTAGGCTAAATATACATACTGTTTTTTTTTCAAAGGCCGATTATTATGTCCAATGGCAAAACTTACCACCAGTCTTGTATTTACTGTCAGCAAGTACGCACGTATTACAGTTAATATATACTTGCATTATTTCCTTATACGTCTACAAAGTTTTAAGAATAGCGTTGTAGGAGTAGGAGTTGGGGAGCAGTCACCGACGTCATCGTCGTTTATGGATATTTTCAATATCAGAGTCACCATGCGTATCTGCATTTTAAGGACTGGTCTTTTTATCTTTTTTAATACATTGTACTTTACGTGAAAACTTAAGATTCTTGCGTTTCGGTTTGGAGAAGCCTAGTTGCCGGATATACTTACGTAAGAGGCGAACATTTCAGTCCTTAGGGGGCAGCAACGCATCTGTGATCAATATCAGGTTCAATTAAATCGTACTTGCTAATGATCACTAATGTCCATGGGCGGCAGTGACAACTTACCATTAGGTGGACTGCATGCTCGTTTGCTAACACCAAATAACAAAACAGGAATACTTAAGAGTCATTCAAAAGTTACCTTGGCTTATTCAATCACATAGGATTCTAGAAATTCTCTTTTTGACAATTGTTTAAGTAGTAATTTATTTTTTCCACTGAAAAGAAATAATGTATACACATTCCAAGAGTATTTGGCAGACGCTCGGAGCCCTGAAGTTCTTATCATACTCCCTCCCACACAGATTATCCCCTCACAAAGGTTCGGGTGGAGTACCTAATCCGAGAGTGAAATATTAATAATTCTGTCGGTCCGTGCATTATGCGTCCGCGACAGGCCGTGACGGATCACCGAACGGAAAAAATGTGTGTATTTACTTAGGGCGAATTATGGAGTCTACGGGCTCGATGCAAAAATTCTGCCGGAAAATGATACGCGGGTAAAATAATTGCCTTCGTAAGGGTAAGGTGGGTTGGGAAATTGTATTGTTTTTAGCTAATGGAAAGTGACTATTTTTTTATTGTATAAAGGCAAAGGAGCATGCAGTCCACCTGATCGTAATTGGTCACTGCCACCCATGGATATCAGCTATCATTCTTTACGATTGAATCATACCTGAATTTGATCACAGATGCATTGCTACCCTTGAAGACTAAGATGTTAGCCTCGTGTATAAGTGTAACCGGCAACCACGCCACTCCAAATCGAAACTCAATAAATTGCTTCACGGAGGATTATGAGGTTGGCGAGGTACCTCCCCTGTCAGAATACACGAATTCTACCACCTGGCCCTTTAATTTAAGTAAATAAACGGACATGTTGAATAGTTTTTGTACTATTTAATGAAGTTAATGGATACGTTTCATTGGTACATCAGTACCTACATAACTTTCATTCAATGATTATTAATTTGAGTGTAAAATTGAAAGCAATAATCCAGTAATACACCTGAAATTTATAAATTTTAGTCTTCAGTGTGCAGGACTAAAGATCAATTTCCAAGAGCATCGTTTTCAAGGTTACCGGTTAGATTGAATTTATTTAAACTCGCCCAACCGGGGAAGGAAATGTATAGATAGCGTAGCGGAAAATTCTAGTCTATGAGGAAATCTGCTGTCAGGCGTTGGCGCCTGACGCACTGAAAGTGTATCATCGTAAAAATGTAAATCGGTAAGTGTATTAATGCCTATTTTAATCTGTACTCGATGATAATTCATCTTGAGAAATTCATCATTAGGCGATTAAACATTATATTGCTTACATAATGAGCTAGCTAGCACCAGAGTGGCCTAAGCATTGCATTGCATTTTAGTGTTTTTGTCTTTTTTTGCATTTTTAACAATAAATTTTCTGATTAATACTTTTAGTCTATTCTGGTTCTGAAAACCATTGAATTGCAAAATAAATATTCGATTGCTTAAAAATGCTTAGTTAAAAATGCAGTAAGGCCATTGTGATCCTAGCAGTTTCATCTTATATATTTTAATGATCTGTGGTTCTAACAGCCTAAAATATGCCTAATATGGTTTCAGTATGAATTCTTACCTATTTAAATAATAGTACCTAATAAGCACCTAATAAGTACCTTATAAGCCAGCTTGAACTATATCTATATATTAAAGACGTCATTCGACGATCCGTGCCCAACTGTGGGACTAACATGATGATCTGTTTTATTGTATAAATATAGCAAACAAGCATGTAGTTCACTTGATGGTAAGTGGTCAACTCCGCTCATAGGCATAAGGAATCAAATCTGAGTACGATTGAATCAGGACAAAGATGTTAATTTCTTACTTAAGTATAGTCAGCAACCATGGTAATCCAAACCGAAACACAATAAACAGTTTCACGGAGGATTATGAGGTTGGCGGTGGTACTTCCCAAGTCGAACTACACATGTTCTACCACCTGTAAATCTTTTTTTCATATCGAAAACACGTCATTGTTTCTCGTTTTAATAAAACAATACTCGACTCGATAAGGCGGTGTGGCAAACGAGCCCAAAATTGGAAAGCAGGGCAAACAAGCGTCGCCAATATCCGTAATCCGGTAATCCGCGGCTCCCGCGCAATATCGCTGATAGAGCTAATGCTAAAACTGTTTTACCTTGTTTAATATGGAGCTGCTGGAACCAAAGCGGCGTAACCGCATTTTAGCGGTTTTGGCCTATTTGCATTTCCATATTAAAGAAATATAATCAACAATACCGGAGCGGCTTAATAGTTTTTAATTATTTTAGGACCATTCGTTTTTCAGGTTAACATTTTGAATTTATGATTGTTTTTAATAATTTTGGCACCATTTGTTTTGTAGGATAATATTTTTGAATTTGCAAAATATAATTTGTTCAACAATCGTCAATCAATTTGTTCTAGCAATTGCGGCTCCCATGCAATATCGCTGATAGAGACTCTCGCCACTAATTCTTTTTAATCTATCTTGTTTAATATAACATTTGATTTGAAACTAACAATGTATCGTTTCTAAGTCTTCTTTTTATTGTCTTCTTGTAAATATATATTGAAGATAAGTATTCATTAAATTACGGCTGCTACAACTAGAATGGCCTATTTCATTTTAGTGATATTCACTATTTTAAATTTTCAATATTTAAAAACGATTACTTACAATACCTAAGGGGCTTTAAAATCGTTTGCCTAGTTTGGACTTACCTGACAAATAATTTAAGGCTCTGGTTTTGTAAAATACCATTTTTGAATTGTAAACCACAAAGAAATAAACTTGGAAATATATACATGAGACAACTTTTCATTTTAATGTGAAATTTATTAAAAGTGTAATATTTTAAAATAATAAATAGGAAATTAAGAAATAATGTATATCTATACATATAATAAAGCTAAAGAGGATCGAAAGTCTGTACATGGAATATATTCAAAAAAAGTTGCCGCTCGATCGATCGAATCGATCTCGATCGAACTTAGGATCGATATCAGAACACGTTCCAACAGTTTTTAGAATTTAGTCTGTTTAACTGTTTGTCTGTTTATTTGACCGCGCATCACGTAAAAACGGCTTAACGGATTTTGATGCCAACTTGACTAATCTGTC
>DWNR01004727.1:0-10652 GCA_018250455.1 Polygonus leo
GGGCGGGTTCAGACATACGCAGGCTCAACGCGGGTTGGCTGCGTGTTAGTACGGAGTCACCTCAAGCTCCTCGTGCTGTCATACTTTTTTTTGCAGACTGCAGTAAGCCCCTGTCTATCCTGGGCCCCTAGGCAGTTGCCTACTCTGCCTTAAGGTTAATCCGGCTCTGGTCAAGACATTTAAAAAATGTTTCTTACAATTGTTCATTAGTATTTACAGTATATGTTTTAGATATTCCTATTACTTTCAGTGCTGACATAGGCCATTTCCTTGCTCATGGGCATGCAATGTGGTGCCCCAAGAGAAAGAAATAATGAAATTTGATCTTATTATTACTAGGTTTCTGCATTTGTAAAGCAGAAAAAGTCCTCTGGGGCCACAGATATATTAGGGGCCCTAGATTAATATCCCATGTGCTCTTATGTTAAATATCATATTGGTTTCTTCAATTTGGTTTAAAAGATTAATTAATTCCTTTACTTACAAATTGTGATAAAATCATGATTTTGAAACTCTCTTCCATTATAATTTGCACACATGCATAACACACAAGACAGTATTTTAACAATTTTATATATATAGATAATCATAGCAATTTGAGCCAATTAAGTCATATTTGTATATTTGTGTTACTTCATAGACACTTGACATGCCTACCTCTATTTCATAGGTAATTTTGTTATTCCAGGCTTTATAAATCAAAAGCGTAATAGTAAGAAAACCGCTAAACAGGCCACCAAGTCTCCGGAGGAAGTCACTGAAGGGAACATCAAGAAACTGTTGGCTTTGTCACAACCTACTGCTGGCTCTACTGTTGCTTCTAAGGTAAAAATTATTTAGTGATAAAAATGAAAATCAAAATCCCTTTATTCAATGTTAGTTCCTTTAGAACTCCTTTTGAATGTCCAAAACTACTGCCGCTTCGGAAAGTTCGTTATGGAGAAGAAGCGGTAAGAAACTCCATCAGTGTGTTATGCATCTTTTTAAAAGTTTGCATTACAAAGTTTCCTCATACATTGTGGGCCCTGAGTCACATCAAACCGAGTATGCTTATCATTGACATACATACACACACACATCTTCACGCCAAATCCCTCACGGGGTAGGCAGAGAGTATTGAGTGCCAAATCGCACGGTTCTGACATGGCCTACCTTCTTCCACTTTCATAACTCTCCTCATACAAACACGCCGATTTCGGAGACTCTTGACACCTCCTTCAGACAGCACACGATCAATTTGATCATGAAATGTCAGTCTGGGTCTCCCTCGGTATCTACATCCGTCCACATTATATATGAATATCGATTTGTATTTTATAATACCAATAGGCCAACTACAAACAATAGTATTTAGGAGCAAAAGCGAGAGCATTATTACTTAGTAAACCTTCTCCTTTTCATCGCAGTTTGGAAGGAATACATATGGGCATTACAAGACTCCTGGAGCAAAAAAATTAACGGCCAGTCCAGTACCTAATATAGAAAACTTGTACATTACCAAAATCACAAAATACTAGCACATAGTTCATTGCCCTTTCAAATCGTGCACGTCATGCCAAACGTCAAGTGTGTCCGTCAATGTATTTGCACAGATGTTATTTTTTTAGGTTTACTTCGAAACTGAGGTCACTAGCACTACACTAGTAGATGAATCTCGTTCAACTTTCTGGTCTGTAATATATGCTTTGTTGACAAACTAGTTAACAATTGCTATGTTTAAACAAAGTCCTCTTTTTCGCTTTTCTATTTCGTGAAATGACAAACGAGCAGCTGGCTAGAGTAATGTACAATTAACAGCGTTTATTACTAGTATTTAAATGATACAGTCATCATCTTAATAATTGATATCATTTTGCGTCTGACTAGTGTTAACTGTAAAACAAATATATTTTGTTTTCATTATCATTATAACAAACATTGGTTCAATTTCTGTGGAGAATATAGAAACAATTTTCCCCCTTATAGTCTAACATTCTTCAAAAAGTAAATAAAGAATATCATCTTTCTTATCATCTTCATCTACATCCACGCGTACGAATTTCTGATATATTTTATTTTAATTTTAAGGTATAATGCAGGATGGTTTATATAAATAGTGTACAGTCCAAAATGACCTATTTTATTATAGATAGAAGTATAGTAAAATATTTGAAAGCGACAAACTCGGTTCCCAGAACATTAATTGTCCACTTCCTTCCTTCGAACACGTGTTTATGACATGCCGAGCGCCACTTGCGTTGCATCTTTTATAATTTTTGCGACCTTTAAATATAAAACAAATATATAATGCATAAAGATAATACTGTATACATATGTAGCACTAAACTTTTCTTGAATGGCTAGACCGGTCTAAATATTTGAGTAGGTCTCTGGACAGATTAAATCGATTTTTTTGGAAATGCTGTCAAGAATTTTTTAAGTGGTATTTTTGGATCCACTCTTGGACCCCACAGATGATATTTATCAGAAGTTAATTATATTAATCAAGAAGTTTTCGAAATATACAACAATTGCTTGATCCCAATTATTACCTACCTATTAAAGTGTTCCTAGCATACTGCAGCATACTCCTACGATATAGTTACTTAATTTAAGAATAAGTTATTCATACACATACGTAAAAGATTTACTCCCAATATTTCTTATCTATCCATCCATGGTTTCAAACATTCGCAACTGAAAATACAAGCACATTTTCTGCAGTTTTAACGCATGAACCCGTCACAAATCATAGTTCATAACGCCCTAAGGACCGAAGCGAACAACAAAGGGACTGCTATTAACCACGTTGCCCTTTACAGTGTTACGTATGATATGGAATAAACCTTTTAATACATATAGTCTATTTGTAGGTTGTACTTAGCTAAAATGGTATTCATTATAATCTTAATTATTTATAAATATGTCTTTGTTTCAGGTAAGAGTATACCTAATTGGTTTCCCGCATCAATGTTTTATATTATTACTGCAGTAGATCAATGTACACACATGCTGTATGCGGATATGGTACGTAATGTCAATTTTAAGTCTCAAATATCCATAGTTGGTTGTTGCCGGCTATACATATACACGAGGCGAACATCAATTCAGGTATGATTCAGTCATACTTGGGAATGATTCTTGATGTCGCTGCATGCTCGTTTGCTACCATTACACAATAAAAAAATCATATTTCTCATAACTAATAAATGTACCTTTTTTGTAATCTTTTAGTCCATCCAACCGAAGTTTCAATAACAATTGACTTTCGTTTAAAGTCCATCGATTGCTTATAAAAAAAAATCGACACGAAATGGGAGGGAACCAAATTAAACATAAAAGAAAACCATAGAAGGTCGTAGATAGTACCAAAGGAAATCGATTTACCCAATAATTAAGCTCACACAGAAATTTCTATAAATTCGCGTGCCACTGCTCCCGCCGAGACGTGAACCCGTGACCCGATGGTATCTGGCCTATACCATGCGATAAACTAAAGTATACCTTACGAAACCAGCGCGAAGTAATTTAACTCATGTACGGAGTTCTGGTTACAGATGTGATTTGTTTAAAGAGGAAGATAAGAAATACGTAGAACTAAAAGCATAGAGAATACATGTACAGAACTGTTTGATCCGTAAATAAATGTTCGTAGGACAATATTTATGTTTGATTTACATATATTTGATTGTCGAAAGGTGTTTAACCTTTATAATACATTTTAACAAAAATATCGTCATTTCTTCTACGTTCAGAACGTATAAGTTCACGGAATGTTACAAAAAATATAATCGAACATTTTTTTTCGAAAGGCGCGAAAAGAGCTCTCCTCCAAAGCCGGCGATGCATTGGTGGTCGCCCTGGTACTGCAAATGTCCATAGGCGACGGTGACTACTTACCATCAGGTAGCGGGTCTTCCTTATCGCTAGGTTTAGATATAACAAAATAAAAATAATCGAATTTCTAACAGAACTACAACATTTTTGTTATTAAGAAATTTGTTACTATAGAAATCTTTTATTTGATATGGAAACTCACAATATGCAGCAATTCATCCATGTTGATTATTAACATTAGGACACGATTTCATTAAAGGGCGTATCTATGATTTAAATCTCTTAGCAGACACAAATACGTAGTAGTTTGAAAATTAATTTAAAGATAAAGACATTCACGGCCCACGTACTAAAGGATTGCCAAAACCACTCACGACACCATAATGGACACGAAATACAAAACATCGTTCCAAAAGAAACTTCCCAAACAACCACTGTACATTACAAAAAGGCCATTTATTCACTTACTCATTATGCAAATACACTGCGTTGGTGGTCATTGAAATATGACTCTCATTTTCTAGAGTGATTAATTCCAATTTCGTTTACCCCCGAAAAGATCAGAAAAGAAAGAAATGTACACGAAACAATGGTCAAGCCAGATTTCGATATTTTGGCTCTCGGCTTATTATGCAACGTTTCGGAGTATTGTGATAGTCATCTTATCTCAACATTTGATTACTTTAAACTGTTTACTGAAATAATTAATATAGATAATACGCTACCGCATTCACTACTGTACGTGGATTAACTACAAACGATGAAAGATTCTAGTCATGTATTTCCAAAATTCTTAATAGAAAGAGGAATATATACTGTGGACATTAATGAGATAATACCTGAATGAAATATATGATGAATTTCAATTTCTGTTTTGGATCAAGGTCGATGGTTTTGAGTACAGGCAGAATGATTTATTTAAATCATATCACGCTCGTCATTTGTTTTTAGATTATTGTGTTCTCTTTGAATCAGCATTGATTCTCCTTATTTCACGTTACCCCAAGATGACAAGACACGTTCCTTCGAATGCATACATGAAGAACATTCGACCAGTGATCTGTGTCGCGATTGTGACAGAAATCATTGGTGGCATGTTCTTTACATTCAATCGGTGAACAGATTGTTATCTCCAATTTTATTGGTGCTTATGTTAATGCGTATCAGCCTTTTTAAGGACAGACGATAGCATGGTTGTAACATACACCGCATATGGTAATGAGGTTTAAAGTACTACTCATTACCGCGATAAAAATATGATAAGTATTTTCTTGACTTTCAATACATTTCAACTTTTTTTAGGATTTTAGCAGTGTAGTATGTCTCGTGTGTTGTTTTCAAAAGTACCAAAATTATCTTTTATTTAAACAAGATTTGACAAATTTCAAAACCCTTTACTCACCAAATGTATTGTTTAAGAATTTGCAACACTCAATTCAGCTGACACAATATTTGGCCAAGACAGCATTTTTACTTGATTTATGATTGTTAGCTAGCAATCATTTGCCTGCTGAATGGCATCCTAAATGGAAATAATGACGCCAGGTGGTAGAACTTGTTGTTGTCTTGAAATTATTGTGCTTTGGTTCTGGAAAGGCTTGGTTACCGGCTATTCTCACACACGCGGCGAGCATCTCATGCCTCAGGGGACAATCTTGTCTTGTTGTGGTCAACCTCATGTACCATCAATGATACTTGGGGTTGATTACGAATGACGATGAGCGGCAGTGATCACTTAGCATTAGGTGACATACAGTCTATCTGGTATAGTACTTTTATATGATAACAAAAAAAAAACTATAATATCAATTTAGCCTTGTTCCGATACAATTCACAGGATGTTGTCTGGTTGACTACAATAGCCTTTTATTTCGCTTTTGTGCGAAATAATTTTGCAGTCTACAATTGTTTTGTTGGTCATGTCACTGCTATTTCATGGCCGGTCAACGTACGCATTATTTTTGCGAGCACTGTTAACCAGGGAATGCAAACGGAAGTTCTAACAAGAGCATTGTCAACATCATGGCAAATGATGGTTTCACGCTGTCTGGCTTTGTTTTAGGGCTATTATAAACTACTTATTATTTGCCACGTGGTAAAACTCATGTAGTTTTACCGGGGAGGTACCACCGCCTGCCTCATAAACATCCGTGAAGCAGTTTATTGTGTTTCGGTTTAGAGGAAGTGGTTGCCGGCTATACTTAAAAGCAAGGCGAACATCTTAATCCTCAATCACTTATGTCCATGGGTGGCAGTGACCATCAAGTCATTACCATTACTATCAGGTTTGCTACCGTAAGACGATAAAAATAGTCCTAATCTAACCTTCATCAGTCATATAATTTGCAAATCAAATACACTTTATATAAAAAATATTTTCTAAACAATGATTTTAGCCTACATTACAGTAGTTTAGTAATTCAGAGCATATCTTAACAACGTAAAGCAACATTTCAAATAAAAACATGTTTAAATTACCTACTTCATTTATTTTATATGAAGTTAATATATTAAATTGTAACGTCGACAATCACCAGTGTGGTATTTAAACTCATATTAATCTCCTTGTCACACAATAATCTGCGAACAATGAGGCAAATGCTTCTGTGGAATTTATGATATCATGTTATGATGCCATTGCGATAACAGAACTCGTGAATGTTAATGACGAATACAACAATTCTACTGTCACGTGTAGTGTTGGTAATTATATGCAAATAGCACAGGACTCGGTGTTTTATGAGGCTAGTGGTAGGCTTGGCGAAAATAATGCAACTATAAGACATTGTGATGACACTGAAACATAATAAGAACTTGTTTTTGTGAGTAACGAGTAAGTAGTTTTATTCTGGTGTTTTAAAGAAAAAATACTTTATTCTTTCCTTGAAACATAGGTCTAAAGTATACGACTAACTAAAGAAATACTTCAGATAAAAGATACACATGTGAATGATCTTAAATTACCATAAGTTATGGTTTCATCTTCCAGGTAATTATTTTCAAAGACGGAGTTGTAAGTCTTATAGACAGCCTATAAATCCAGATCGGAGCATTAAATCATTTTATTATAAAAAACCTTACGTCCAAAGCGGCGAGTTTCCTAATCGCTCAATCTGTAGCTGTCGGCAGTTCTAGATCTAGTGCGAGCATGATATTATCGTGTTGCGTACACGCAAGCTCGGCCATTTTTGTATACGCCACAAACTGTTTGTGGAACTTGTTTGTAGATACGGTTCACTTCAAGTGGACGATTTAATGGCCTACGAGTGGAACTATCGTTTCGCCTCATTCCTGGTCAAGAGGATGAGCTGTATGATAAACAACCAGTAAAGTACAGACCAAATCAAGAATCTAAACATTGTACTTCTTACGTATAAAGTTCATATTGTTCTTACACAATGTCTGTCTATATTTCTTCTGTATCCAGACGACGACGCCAATTAATTATAGGTTTGAATAATCTGAAACATTTTGGTTTAATGTAATTAAACCCTACATCACAAAGTCGGAAAGGATATGCTTATAAGAGCGCATCCTGATATCCGCCAAAGTAAAAGAACAGAGAGACATTTTTAATGGCCATTCCTGCTACTTAACGCGTCAGTGATAAACAAACCACGTTTCGACATCCTCTAATCGCATCAAACACTTAGATATACACTTCTGCTTTAACATCACCTGCCCCGGCTTTCGAAGGAAGATTAACGATAATGGGCACGCTTTATAAGATAGTATCGGGAGTGATATAAAAGCGCCGCTATTACTTTGCTGATAGCTTGACAGCGGCTTCAATGTCACATTTTTTCTTAGAAATAACTTTCATATTGTTTCTATTAAATTTGTATTCGTAATAAAATTTTAAGAATTGTTATCTTTTGAACGGTACAATGCTAATTGTTCGTTTTACACAATGATTGTGATATATATTTTAATTGCACATTATATTTTTCAAGTTAATTTTCGTTAGTTTTTTGAACGCGTTTTTCATCGATGCAATAATAGTTTTCGATCACGTATGAAGCCACATTTTTGTATCTACTTCGAATTTATAGTGTTTTGTATACAAGAGTAGAGTATTATGAGTATGACTGTCCTGATAATGTGTGTACAAATCCTAATGAGTAGTTAAGGTTAAAGTTACGGCAGGTAAGCATAATAACGAAAGTTACATTTATGTTTACAATACCAGTTCATACGTAAGTTCATACCTAACTTATGTATAGTTTTTAGCTGTAATTACTTGTGGTGATTTATTCAAAAATGTGTACCTACAAAAGTACTACTTTCTCAAGTTTCCACCGGAACAGAAAGCCATGACACGTTTGCTCTAAGCAAAACAAATTGCTGATAGACTTAATACCTCCCCAGGTGTTTTGTAAACCGTATAGCTGTAAATTCGAGTTTCATTTATACCGCGTTGAACTCAGCCCAGTGTTGTAATTTTAGCAAATCGCCCGTTGAATCAACACAATCATTGACGGTTATCAAAATTCGATATAAATTGTATAAACGTTACTCCCCCGAGGGAAATATTATGGACGGAAACAATAAATACAGCATTAAACAATACGAAAGTGAGAGATAACGATGTGAAGAAAAGTTGTATCTTGATAATGACTCTATTGTACAAATCGGTCAAAAATCTGCTTTAATGGAACGAAATAAGGACTACGATCAGAGAGCACACAGATACGGGGCAATTACAATTTGCTTCTCCATACATAAAATTGACAGCGATAGCTTTATGCATTACACTGATTAATTAAATGATAACTGATGGTATTAATTCATTACGTAAACAGTTTTCGTTGGCGTACCCTTAAATCAACATCATTAACGTAAGTTCAGGCATTTTCGAAGAAAGGTGAATTGGCCGAAAGGCAAATTTATTGGAAGCTAAATCGGAAGAGACCATGACAAATTTGGGTCTGAACATTTTTGATATTGAGAATTTGCTCGGCAGATTTGTATCTCGTAATGCTTAATCATTTTAATTGCACTCTGAATGAGTCGGAAAGTCTGTTATTCTTTTTTAGGGTTCTGCGTCTCGAGGGACCTTTTTATCAATATTAAGACTTTTCTGTCTATCTTTTATTCGGTTGTTTCTTTTGAAAATTTCATTGAAATAATATTATACTAACCTTTTTAAGCATTTGTATATACCATATGATAAATAATGTCTTTTGAATTAGAATTTGATTCGTAAAAGACCGACATTTGAAATTTTACAGCTAGTGTATTACTCTCGCTAGAATAAAAACTCAAATATTAAAAAGATTTTTTTTCTAAGTTAAAAAAAATATACTTTTGTACAACACTAGCTACTTAAGAATATATAATTTCAAACTATTTATATTACATTCCAATATGGGCTACTTAATGATAATACTACACATAAACAAGCGAACATTGTTAAATATTGCAACAGTGATACGAAACCTTTCATGTGCGGATTCACTCGCACTTCGCCAATTGTATTTTTAATTATCCAATGTTATCTTTTCATCAGAAAGTTTATACTTTGGCAATTTCCATGAATGGGTCGTCAAAATGCACTTCACCTAGTTTCTCTTCAACTTTCATCAATTCTCATTTTGTCAAAATTCTCATCATATTCTTAGCTGTCAACGTTGTTTCTGTTACTTGTAAATAAGGGGTTATCCTTGAAGTAAAGAATTATTTCCAGACTCTCGTTATTATTAAGACCTTCAGTGTTATACTTAAATATTAACCGCGTTAAGTTTTTTATTTTATTTTTATGAATACAAATGTATGTATGTGTAATACACAAATCTCACTTGATATGGAATTTTAGAGACATACTGTTTTAAGCTCCGGCTTATATATATATTTCCTTACTGGAAGTTAAAATCGCGACCATTGATGTGTATCTGTTAATTTTGTCCAATAGACCAATGTATAAATTGGTGTGTCTTATCTATTGTGAAAAAAAATATCTTAATATAAAAAATGAATGTTTGTATGTATGTCCTTTATAAACTCGTAAACTATGCAATCGATCATGTGATGATCTTTAGCAAAGTTGATGTGCATGAGCCCACGAAGGTTTCTGAGTTGATACGACCAATTTTTGACTGTTTTTTACTTGTTGACGTACCAACGCGCGCAGGGTACAGGGAGTAGTTAATAAAGTTTGGAAAAATAATTGACAAATACTTACGAATGAAAGCTATTTTATCATACAGTAAGGCATAGACAGGTTATTGAAACTGACTGTTAGTTAACTGTGATTGTTTCTTTTTCTTGACCTTCATCACATTGTTACACAGACATTCTACGAGTAAAGTTAATTGTATTTAAAAAACTAGATATGCGTCATCAACTGGATGATAAATGACATACACTGTGTATGAATAATTGATTGAAAAAGTACATCAACTTTTCGGTGTTGTTAAATTAATTTTATGACTAGTCAATGTCAATGTTAGTTTGGCCATGTCTTCAATGACTGTTAATTCATCAATTTGTAACATGATTAATTTAAAAGAAAAATAAACAGGCCTAAGTCCTACGGATTGTGAGAGCAAACCCAAGCTCAGCAATGGAACAATGAGTTGCGGTGATGAAGCTTCAGGTTCTGCGTCATACTCAGAAAAATAGGTTATTTTTTTCGTATAAAGGTAGCAAACGAGCATGCAGTCCACCTTATGGTAGACGGTGGTGGCGGCAGTGACCACTTGTCACTGCCGCCCATGGACATCAGTAATCATCCCCAAGTACAAATAAACCATACCTGAGTTAGATCACCAATGCGTTGTTACCCTTTAGGACTAAGATGTTTGCCTCGTATATATGTAAGTGTAGCCGACAACCAC
>DWNR01004728.1:0-10652 GCA_018250455.1 Polygonus leo
GTCAGTGGCCACTTACCATCAGGTGGACTGCATGCTCGTTTGCTACCTTTAAACAATAAAAAAGGGGCTACAAAGATTTTTTTCACGTATTAATATATTGATTTGATCAAGATTCGGCTCTTGTTGGGAAGCAGCCGTATAATGTGGACAGACGCTAAGGTGCCTTCTGAATTATTTATAAGTAAGTACTTTATGGGATGTTGTTTTAGGGAAATTCGTATGGGTCTAATGAAGGTCTCCTCTTACAGATGGCGAAATGTTTTCGCTGCGAAATTATTATAATTTCCTTCAGTTTCAGCTGCCAATCGTTTAAAAAACGGAAATTCAAATGAAAAGGAAAGGAAATTGAAGTAAATCGTGCCATTTTGTTTGTAAAATCGTGACAAAAGTTAATACAATTTTTATTTACACTTTTTGAAGTTGTAGAGTAAGAAGTTCTATCCTTCTGGATATAGTTTTATGGTTGTCAATAGTCAATATCTATTTCATATTTGTAAAGACCTGTGATAAAGCGTGATTAAATTCTAATTCTAACTAGTCTAGTATTCTACTAGTCTAGTATTATATCCTAGTCTTTTTATTGATTGTGTTTTAGTAAAAAAACTTAGAGTTAGGTTTAAAATACCAATGCCATGTATAAATCGACAATTATTTTGATTTCGTCTGCTTAGAAATACCTTCTTATTCTTGTAATAATATGCTTTTAATTTATAATACACAATGGAAATTTTGCATTAGTGGGCCAATAGATAACGCCTAAATGTATCTTAATGATAAAATTATTTTTAATTTTTCAATTTAATTAAGATTATTATGTAAAGTGCATAAGTAAGTTTAATGCAAATTAGCTGATGTTGTGATAATAACAACTCGTTTAGACTTTCTCACGTATACCTATTAGTGAATCACGAAATGGAAATTTCTATTACATTC
Organism: Polygonus leo; assembly: GCA_018250455.1. NCBI lineage: Eukaryota > Metazoa > Arthropoda > Insecta > Lepidoptera > Hesperiidae > Polygonus > Polygonus leo. The sequence continues at coordinate 934 of DWNR01004728.1, forward strand.
TGCATAAAATAACAGGCGATGATCACTCAGTCTGGAGGTCTCTCCTTAACAATGATGGTGCCTATTACAATGCGTTCTTTCTGAACATCATCGCTACATCAATGAAGCTAGCACATTTTTTATCGTCTTCAGGTAGCAAACGAGCATACAGTCCACCTGATGGTAAGTGGTCACTGCCGCCCATGGATATTGGTGATCTTTCCCAAGTACGATTGAATTGTACTTAAGGTTAATCACAGATGCGTTGCTACCCTTGAGGACTAAGAGGATGATGATGATGAGGACTTGTTCACCTCGCATTTAAGTATAGCCGGCAACCACGCGTCTCCAAACCACACAATAAATTGCTTCACCGCAAATTATGAGGGTAGCGGTAGCGACCTCCCCGGTCGAACAACATGATTTCCACCTGATAAATACATAAGCTACATTGCAGCATGTCGTTAAGCCCCTGATCTAGCCCCATGGACTGCATGGATGGATAAAATAGTCTTTATTCGCCTGCGTACTTTCTTTCATCCACACATTCCAAATGAAAACAAGACGCCAAGCCGCTTTCAGTTAACCGAATGGTACACAAGTATGTTCTTCTTTAAGCTGGACTCGGACTGGGTTAGCGGAACACCCCACCCGAGGCATGATTAGCAGAAGATCTCCCGTTTTCAGGTATTCCTCATTATTGTCTTACGTGAAGGTAATCAAATCTACCTGAGTTATGTTGTTGTTGTCGAGATATGTCTGAAAATGCCTCATAACATGGTGACGCTGTTTGCGTATATTATGTTAATTTATTATTATTTCGTAATAATAGCCTAGGTGTATATCCTCAAAGCCACTGCGAATTGCGCTCATCCATTATAGTTATCCCTGATGGGTAGATCTGATCTACAAGACGGATAACGTTAGTCATTTTTTCTATCCATCCATCTGATGGTAAGTGGTCACTGCTGCCCATGAACATCAGTAATCATCCCCAAGTAGGATTAAATCATACCCAAGTTTGATCACAGATACGTTGCTACCCTGAGGAATAAGATGTTCGCCTCGCGTATAACCACAGCCGGCAACCATGCCTCTCCAAACCGAAACACAAGAATTGCTTCACGGACGATTATAGCGGTGGTACTTTCCCGGTTGAACTAAAGGAGTTCTACCACCTGGTAAATCATAAACTCTTGATATGCAATGGCTTTACGATAAAAGGAAAATCTAGCTTCTAGTTTATGGTTAACATCACACGTTACTCCCTCATATGGCAGAATCTAGACCCTGGAAAGGACACTAGTCTCATTTTGTTAGGGTGTTAATTTACTCTACATTGTTGAGTTTGTGTTCTAGTTACTATACACGATCTTAACATACTTTTTTGACTTCAGTTTTAACCACTAGACCTCGTCGGCAATCATTCGATGCGAACATAAATCGATTTGGCGGCAACTATCGAGTCGCGTTCCGTTCGCCCTTATTTTCGTTTAAATTTTGTGTGTGGGCAACCCCATATCGCATGCGCGGTGGGTGCAGGTCGATAGGCCGCGAGGCGGCAGTCCGCGCCGCGCCGGGCCCCCGCGAGCTCGTGCCGCGGCCATGTTTGCGCGGAAGCCCTACGCGTTGCTCGCTCTCATTGCGATTGCCACCCTCGGCAATGCTGAGAAAAGCAAGTTCTGTAAGTACTTTTTATATACTTTTACCCTAAGCGTCGAACGCCAACGCCCTCTGCCGGAGCGCGCGATGGCGGGCGAAGGAGTTCGCGGTTAACGACTCAATGACTCCATTTTGAAGCTTTTCGCGTTCCGTCTTCGTTTTTGCCGGAATTTTTGCAGGGCACCTGGATTTTGATGATGGCAAGCGGTAACCTCAGTTCTACGAAGCTATTCTGTATAAATGTTCCACAGAAGTACACCAATAGGGTTAACCTATATTACACTTTCATGAAAGAAAATGCAATATTTTTTGCATAAAACTGCATCCAAAAATATTATTCTGTACTACAGAATACTATCGTCGAAGTACTCCAGAATTTAGATCTTAAAAACCTATTTATTTAACATGTATAACCTGTTCAACTTCAATTCGAAAATTTAGTTAATCTAAGTCTTTAAGGCTTAAAATAATTATCTCTTATGTAAAACCTTCAAGCTAATTATGTTAAAACTAGTCACACTATTTTATTTTTGAAATCTAGCTCCATTCTGCAGACATGCGACAAGCCAATAAAAGGAAGCGTGCACACCGAGCGTCCTACCCCGCGTTACTTATTGCAGCCTTATTACGTTAAATAGTTTTACGCTATGTTTTAACCCCTTTTTAGACAAAATATCTTAAAAAGAAGCCTAAGAACATTAATTTATGTATATTAACGTATGTTACACTTTGTTCGTTTTATTCTTTCTTTTGTATTATAAAAGTCGTTAGAGCCGCGCGTCTCTTGAGTTATTGAATTCAGATGTAAAGGTTTGGTTTTCGACGAAATATTTTGAAAGAAATATTTTTGTTGTTGGCATGCCAATTAAATTAAATGATACATTATAACATTACAATACAATTATTTGAAAGAATATTAAAAAAATAGATTGTTTTAATACATACGGACGAACCTACGGTTTGGCGATGAATAGTCCGTACTGTAGAGTTTATCGTTGAGTATCGTCGAACTCCTACATTCAATCAAAGTAGTTACGCCCCAACCAAATATTGCCTACGATATAATAGCAGGCGCCCGAATTTGTGCTTATAAATTGAGCAAATCCTTCGATGTCTCTGAGATCTCACCATCAGTGAAATCATGGCGTGGTCAAAATGAGACCAGCCTTTGAAACAAAAGAAGTCTAAAATTAACGGGCATATATATGAATGAATATTTTTATATTCATTCATCTTTAGACAACGCATAAGCACTCATACGAACATAGATCCGCCTTTTTTATGTCATTAAGAAAGCAAAGCATGGTATAGGAAAAAATAACTCAATTAGTTACTATAGTAACTGGCAATATGTAAGTTACTATTAAAAAAAATCCTACAAGTTTCAGTCAGCTTTTTAAAATCCTACGAGCTGGTGTAGGATTTTTAAAAACCTCCAAGGGTCCGTGCAAGGCCTAAGACGGTTCGTCCAGATAAATTATTAAGTTCTTTTATGTGGAGCTTAGAATGAAGCATGTGGCGGGCGACCTAATTCGACGCGTCTCTACGCCTTATCCTGTTATCTATTGTCTGACCATCATGTTTCATACCTTAACAATACAATAAAACTAAATAGTTGCCAGGTGGTAGAACTCGTTTAGTTCGGCCCGCCACCCTCATAATCCTCCGTGAAACAATTCTTGTGTTTCAGTTTGGAGAGGCGTCGTTGCCGGCTATATTTATACACGAGGCGAACGTCTTAGTTGTCAGAGGTAGTAACGCAACTATACTTAGGTATGATTTAATTGTGCTTGGGGATGATGTTCATGGGCGGTAGTGACTACTTACCATTAGGTGGACTGCATGCTCGTTTGCTACTTTTATACGATAAAAAAATAGGATTCTTTGACTTCCTATATATTTCATCTAAATGCTTAATTAATTTTCAATCATAATTTGTAGACTTGCGAAAAACAGCATTTTAACATGTTTTTAAAGGAACGATGTCCATACCGGACTAAATATTCTAATTGGAATCTATTTCTGGTCACTTCTGAGGCAGAAAAAAAATGTTAATTTAAACACATTTTTATTTTAACTGACTTCCAAAAGACGTAGGTTATATGTTATCTGTTTTTGTTCGCCAAATCTGGTACGTATAATCATAAGGTTAAGAACGTGACTAACGCACCTAACGCATCTTTATTCCTAAAAACCTCTGAAAAGGGTGTCCTAAGACAGGCGTGATAAATCGTTGTTAACTAGCCCTTGGAAATATATAGGTCTTGAAGCAGCTTGAAACAGCACCATAAAATGAAGCATGAAAGTGCGCGCCCTAATTTCGTGTCTTTCATTGCGGCCCCATTTCGTTATCATTTACCTGTATGTCTTGTTTCAGTGCAGTAGTTACTCTGTTACTGTATGGAAGAGAATAGTATGTTATTTTAAAATGGTCGTTAATAAATGTATTGGTGGTGGATTTCCTACCATAAAATTATTAACGAGAACACTTTACTTTATCAGAAGTGTTTTGAAAATAAATTTGAAAAAAGCAGGTTGTATACTGCGCTGTAAACATTAACAAAAAAAAAATATACATGATTTGGTTGAAATATTGTTTTTTATGATTAAAGTTACCTATTTTTTTTCATGAGATGATGAATCAGGAAAAATGTAATTTTCCAAGTTACAGTATAAAACGACTTAAGCTATTCTGTGACCAAGTAATATTAAATCGCACTAAGAAAAAATAAACATTAAAGAAATACGTAACAAAAGAGAACTAGATATCTTCGGGTCGATAATGTTCAAGTTAACCAGCTCTTATTGTTATAGCACTTCGGTACAGAATAAATATCGAGAACGGATTCGTACGTAGGGGTAGTATTTTGTTTTTACTGTGATATTAAAATTGCACCCTTCGGTTCGGCGTCACGTAGCGGCAATAATGTAGAACCTTTATATCATGAGCGTGAGATGAACCTGGGGTACTGGTACATCCCTATTTTTTCGGTACGACCGTATTAAAAGACCATTAGACATCGGGTTGTACGCATTAAAGGCATAAAATCGTATAGTTAATACGATTTAATATAGTTAATACGAGTCCTGTCTCTCATGACGATTATTAAATTAAAAGATTATTAAAAATTAAAATAAACTATTGTTGATTGTCTTTCATCAGCGCATGTTTGTTACTATGTCTTGGTATGATATCCCTCTTAAGTCAAATCGTTCTTATAGTTAAATATTCGACCCTTATATTTTCTTCTTTCATTCAAAAACACTTTTCCGATCTTCAATTTCAGTCATTCTTATCTTCACATCTAATAACATTTCTTATCCTAATTACAAACGCCAAGGATAGAAAACACAACCTGAGGACGCTCTTCATAAAAATAAACAGAAACGTGAAAAAAAACCTGCGTAAATGGAAAAATAAAAATCTAAAACGCAAGAAGCAGCAGTGGCCTCGAGCGCTCTCAGTAGACACGGAACTAAGGAGCTTGTAACCTTAATATGTTGCCCTCAGCCACGAACTTGTCGCGCTTGCGAGTCGCGACGCGGGATAAAAATGCTACGAGAACAATTGGACCCACTTATGCTACAATGTGTCTATCCATCAATGCCAAAAGTCACAAAACATTACAAAAGTTAGGTTAGATAGGAATTTACCATTATTATCATTAATTTTCCACACATTTGAGCTAAAGATCATAAGAAGAATAAAACTTAGCTCAATACTTCTAGCAGAATGTATACACATACACGATATGTATACACATTCTCGCAGAATGTATATTCATGCCACGAAGGCAGATGGTGTCTCTGAATTTTAAATCTCGTCGTTTTTAAATATTTCTGGTTTTAAATATGCTATAACAGAGTTTAGTTTTACGTTCATTAGATACCTCTTACGTTAAGTTCAAGTTCATGAACTTCTCCGTGCCATACCCTGGCATGGCATGGTAGATGCGTTCATTTTATAAAACTATTTTCCTATAAGGAATTACTTATGATTGCCCGTGGGCATTAGTCTGACTATCAGCTGCCCTGCTATATTGTGAAGGAATATAATAATTAACATACAACATATCTGTGGTCAGTTTAAGATACAACTTTAATCCTATTTGGAGTTGATTATAACCATATGGGAATCAACTTCATGTGGGATGTTACAACTGTCAGTTTTACTGCATATTCTAAGATATTTAATAACAGATGTGATCCAATTACATTAAAAGCCTCGTTCCACTTCATTATCATGCTCAACTATTTCGTAGCGTCCATACCGTTGTATCGGGCGCCAGGACAGCGATTGTGCGGTACATTACTATGCAGTTTATGGCGCCGCGCTTGCCAACAGGGTAGCGTTGTGGCCGGCTACTTTACGATGATGACTCGCTGAATTCATTTTCATTTCGTTAAATATAGATGTTTAACTAGTACTTTGTTAAATTGGTAATTGAAGTCACGTCTAGTTGGTTAAGTTGCTTTTACAATCTTTGATCTCTTGTTTGAACGTTTTGGAGGTCGAGTTACCAAAAATTCTTCGTTAGGATGTGGCTAACGACATTTATTCAAACGGAAGATTTATTCAATCAGAGCATTATTTTATACAATAGTAGCGGAAACGGTAGATTGTTTGCCAGTTACGTTAAATTTCTAATAATAAACTGAATCGAATTTAAACTATCCTGTCTCTCAAAAGCAGTTGGTCAGTGGAGCAAGTGGCTCAAAAAACTTGCACTTAAAGCACAAGTTAATTTTGAGCTATAAAAGGTTGTCTTGTTTTTATTCTATAAAATGTTACCGTAAGGAGAAAAAAAACCTATTTTTTTAGTTTTCCTTTGAAGGAAGCTGTTAAAATATGATGAATTTATGATGAATTAGACTTAGAAAAAAATAGTCGGTTATTGTTCGCTACCATAACATATATTACAGATTTTAACCGTTACAGTATCGTAATTATGTGAAATAATCAAAACATATGATTAGCGCAATAACATACAAGTAGGCGATAACCTTTTGTAAAGATAAAAAGGCAAATGATAAATATTTCACATTATGTATTACCAAAGTACTTATTTAGTTTCTGCCAACCTTCTGACAATTTACTGGCTATCTTGTCCACTGGGCCGGGGCCTCCGCAATGCCTCGGGGGCCCCGCTAGCAGCACAGCTTCTCCTGGTGTTAGACGTATCACTTTTTCCAAGGTTACGTGAGAGCCAGTAGAAAGACTGGAGCCTCCCGAAGCAGAAGCGACTGTCATCTCAGCTGGTAACCCTGGGATCCGTGACAGTTGGACTTCGGTTTGGTCTCGACCAAAGTTGGCGACGGAGAGCAGAGATCCACCTCCACCCCATTTAAGTACTGCTACAGCGTAATTTAGCCGATTGATCTGAAAATGCCTTTTTGTTTAATATTTAAATAAGATTTGTCAATTTTAATTAAATACAGTTTTCTATAATTAACCGCTTTTAAGATTTGAGGCGACTAGACGCAACCTCTGAGAGAGGTAAGAGAAAATCGTTTCTTAAACAACCACACTTGTCCAACTGCAACGAAAATTGATAATAAATAATTGCTGCACGGCTGTCATTTTCTACTTCTATTGTATACTATAAAAGAACACAAAAATTAAAAATTCAAATTGAATTCACCTCAACGTGTGGCCCATTAGCCGGAGACTTCCTCATCGCTGCAGCAACCCTCACAACTCCAACATGGCTGTGTTCATTTGCGAATTCAGTTTTGGCATTGGCATATCTATAATTCGGTGCCAATGGCAGCCAAGGCTCGCCAGGCGTGAATCCAGCTGAGGCGGTGTCATCCCAAGGGAAGGGAGCCGCTGAGGGCATGAAGGGCATTGGCCAGCATTTATTGTTGGAAGCCCATTCCAGGATAGTATCAGCCGCCCCCAGCTCGTCTCCTTGACTGATGATAACTGCTCCTGGGAGTACTAAACTTAAAATGTTCATAGCGTCAACCATCTCACTGCCGCATCTCGTGGCTAAACGACTTTGATTATTTGAGCTCGTCTGAAAAAGAATAGTAAATTAAAGTTTCCAATTTATTTTTATTATTACCGATCAAACAATATTCTTCAAAGTAAAATGAATAGTGAAGAATAATTATCACAATCTATTATTTTACGGATGAAAAAAATACAGGCCAGAGACCAGCATGCCAGCTAAGTGCAAATCAGTGTTGAAATACACACAGCTTTGAGATGAGATGTATTATGATAATTTTATCCTTTAACCTCTAGGCCCGCGTTATGAGAGGTTGTTATACCATAATGCTAAACAGTATAAGTCAAGAAATATTTTAAACTCTTGGTATAATATCAAATTTATAGAATCGTTCTAGTAGCGTTCGAGTCTTAACTTCACCATATACAAAATCCATATCGCGTTATTCCTTTAAGCTAAAAGCCAGGACTTTATCGCTACAAGCGCACGCGGCACGGCATATTTACGGCACTCACAAGCCAAGCGGGGGCCATATCTTGCGGGGTGTACAACAAGGCGCTATGCAGACTCAGTGCCAACTCCGCGCTGGTCCTCCCTGCCGTCGTCAGAGCGTAACTTATCACTGTATTGGCACCCACTCCACCGTCCCCGTAATATCTCGACGCGGCTCCCGGCTCCAAAGAAGACTCCACTAAGATTACGCTGCAAAAAATATTAGAGTAGTAATATTGGTGCAATATCGACTTCGATGTTTGCGATTCAGATATATTGAAGATGCTGTACTTTATTTGGAAGGATATGAGCAATCGGGATCTTCTTGTATTTCGTGTAGGATTTTTACACTTGTTTTGAAATGTTCAGACTTTAAGTAATATTATGTAAATGTTAAGGGAATGGAAATGATATTTCATGAATAGAAAGTATGGTTTTTCGCGGGTTGTAGTTTAGTCCTTTATAAACTATTTAGATTAAAAACTGAATAATATCATCCAATGATATTCTGTCTGAAAGTAAAATCCATATAAGACCAATTTACACGTATATAAGTGAAATTTTAACTACAATCGCTTATCTATTTGTTTCGGAGATTAGCGTGGACAAACAACGTGACACACGATTTTTATATGCTGAGATAGATGTAAAAGATGTAATAAGATAAGAGAACTTGGAAATATATATATAGTTTCTAAGCGCAAACTTCTCCATAAACCAAGGACTGACCCTAATACGTTGTACAATGTGGTAAAGTTACCAACTTACGGAGTGTCCAGATTAACGCCTCGAGTACAGCTTATGGCTTCTGCAGCTAACTTTCTCAGTAGTTTGTACCCGCAGCTCGCATCTCTTGGAAAGTCCGGGTTTAGCAAAACACCCGAAACTCCCAGCTTGAGCCAAGAACATTGAGCTGTAGCTAGCGCTGCCATAACGCCCTCGGAGCATAAGTTCAGTATTGCCTCATTGTTGGAACTACCCCAAAAAGCATTCCGCTTCTCATCCCATACCCACTTCTGAATTTCATTATCCACCTGCTAGTTTACACAAATAGGATTAAATTTTCCAAGGAAAATTAGACGTCAACTTTGAATATAATAGAGGAAAAGTAATATTACTATAAATATTATATACACTTGGATTAAGTAGGATTTGTTTTCAAAATTATAACAAAAAAACCGATTGCTTAAAAAGAACTATAAAGGGAAAAACAAGTACCTATTGCACTACTGATATAAAATTCTACTGAGTAATGTTTAATTTACCATACTTTGTTTTATAAGATGCTCATTTAATTAAATACTGAAATAACTACTGAAAATGTAAATTCAAATTAGTTAAACTAAATAAGAAGATGCCGCATGCGGTAAACGTTGTTTTGGTAGATCTTTCTGTGGCGTGTAGTGGGTAACAATGTATTGTTTGTCCCCGCCTGCAGCACCTTAAAGTATTTAGTTTAACTAATTTAAATATACATAGACTAGCTGACCCGGCAAACGTTATTCTGCCATATAAAATATTACTGAATTTCCCGTAGGAATGAGCGATTTTCCCACAGTAAAAAGTATTCTAAATGTTCCGTCCAGTAGTTTCGGAGATTAGCCTGGACAAATAGACAAACAGACACACAAA
>DWNR01004729.1:0-10650 GCA_018250455.1 Polygonus leo
TACCAAATTTCATCAAAATCGGTTCAGTGGTTTAGGAGTGAAAACGTAACAGACAGACAGACAGAGTTACTTTCGCAATTATAATATTAGTAGGGATTTTTCTTTAATAAGAACGATTTTCTGGCAATAAAAAACATAACAAAAAGAGAATTAGCGAAATCCGTCTAGCCTTTCACGCGTGATGCCATGACTAAGGGAAATATGGACTCATTTTTATATACATATATAGATTATAGATAGGAAAATCTATTTGTAACATTGACCTATCTGTCAAATTTGACAAATACAAATCATTCAATCAATATTTTAACTTCTAGTAAGGGAAATATAGGTTACTACCTGACCTGGCAAGTTGTTCTGCCATATTAAGTAAAAAAATCCCCGTTTTTGCAACATTTTTCGTTGATACTCTGCTCCTATTGGCTATTGAAGGCTATATAACATTACGCTACCTAACACCAAAACATTTTTTAATTCAATCTAGTACGATTATTGATATTCGCTTACAGTTTTTGCGATTAGCCCGTTCATACAAACTCTACAATTTTATAATATTAGTATAGATTATTTGTTGGTGGTGTTTAGAATTATAGCTAAAAACATACATAAACATATTCAAATACGACATGGCACAACCTAACTTTTCGTTGTTATGTGCTTGCGAAATTCATAGTGTTTTTCCTTGTTTTAAAGGTGAAGGAAAACATTAGAGTTAACTACAAAACTTCACAAGTATTGTTTATGATAATATGACAATAATTTAATGTCAATACGAGCCTACCATTGCAGAGGTGTAATATTATCTATATATACAAAAATCTCGTGCACGATGTTTGGACGGGCTAATTATCGAAACTACTCCAACTTAAAATATAGACTTTATATTATTTCGATTAATGTTGTAACTTTTTATAACAAATTTAAAGTTACTGGCAGGTCAACGTCTGCCATGTCAGCTAGTATTTTTTTATCGTATAAAGGTAGCAAACGAGCATGCATTCCACCTGATGGTAAATGGTCACTGCCGCCCATGGACTTCAGTAATCATCCCCAAGTACAATCACAGTTACAGTTTGATCACAGATGCGTTGCTACCCCTGAGGACTAAGATGTTCGCCTCATGTATGAGGACACAAGAATTGCTTCACAGAGGATTATGAGGGTGGCGGTGGTACCTCCCCGGTGGAACTAAACGAGTTCTACAACATGGCATATTATTTTATATTTATTGGTCGAGCCTTGGAAATCTATTTGTTTGAAAAATAAATATATCGATAATGCTCTTCCACTCCCTAGTGTTTGTTTTATTTTTTATCTTGTACATAATTCAGTTTGCTTCCACAGATTAGATTTTTATCCTAATATCTCTTTGTCTTTGGTATTAATCTATAGTTTCGTACAAAATATTTACAACAATGTAAATATTTTTTGTGTCTGTTTATTATTTATTTTAAAAGCAACCTCTATCCATCTTTGATATTTTTTCATTGATAAGATGCATTTAAAGTCAATTTTTAACTTCATACTTATAGTTAGTAAAATGTAAAAGAGAAAATAGCATTTTAAATCATACAATGTTTATGAAAGTTACTTCTTATAATGTCTATCTATACAATATCTATGCAAAAATTAAAAATATGCATTAAAGAAACTCATGAAAGTTTAAATTAATATACTATATACTATAAATATACAGATATTTTTAATAATACATGTATGTTTTATTTTTGGGTACAGAAAAACACGGCGTATGACGTCAAAAACAAAAGAAAACAACAATCAAATAATAAAAACAATACTGAAATCACAAACATACAGTCCAACGTATACATTAACACAAATCTATATATAGATAAGAAAAAATACATAAATTTTCCAGTCTCTAGGTCAATGCTAACTACTTACATCATACACTCGTAACTTAAGGAGATGCATTGTGGGAATCATAATGGTAGCTGTCATTATAATATTAAAGTTTTTTTACCAAAACCATTGAAGGTCGGTACGTCAGCTTTCAGTTTTTACGATAAAAACTTATTAGAAAAAGTTGGGGATCATAAATATTACTTATTTAAATTAAAGAACGTTACAAAATTTTCATAAGCCTAGTTTAGTTTTCTTAAAAGTATCTCTTGAACTATAGATAAGAGATAATTTCAAAAAACTAATGACTTCATTACATCCAATTCCCAAAAACGGGAATTTAAATGCAAGTGTTTTATATAGAAAATACGAATTCGCGCCGTTTACTGTATTAGGTTGAAAATTTAAGGATGCCTTTATTCAAAACTGGCTGACCGCCGAACTTCGTTTACGTCATATAAGGGAGAGGGTCAATTTACCCCGTTTTTGCAACATTTGTCGTTGATGCTCCGCTCCTATTGGTTGTAGTGTGATGTTATATAGCCTTTCTCAATAAATTGACAATTCAACACAAAAATAATATTTCAATTCGAAGCAGTAGATCCTGAAATTAGCGCGTTCAAACAATCAAACAAAAAACAAACAAACTCTTCAGATTTATGTTATTAGTATAGATGAATGTAAATTACCTAGTTACCCATTACTACGGTCGGCTTTTTAGCCTAGAGCAGGGGTCGGCTACTTTTTCAGTCGGAAGAGTCAATAATAACAGTTTACAATTTTCAAAGTTTTTAAAGAGCCATATCAATTTTTCCACCTACGTAGATAATAAAACAAATAATCCGTCCGTGGCGTAGCATGCCTTAGATGGGCCCCGTATCGAAATTTGTAGACCTTTTTTTTTAGGAGTATGGAACTAAAGAGCTTCACATCCAAAGAGCCGCATGTGACTTGCGAGCCACAGGTTGCCGACCCCTGGCCTAGAGCTATCTATGACTTTAGCCAAGCTCTAGACCTAAATTTGAATAAAGTAAAGTTGATTTTCGGTCAGCCCCTTTATTTGGAGCTTTCATTTCTCATAAATTTAGATCAAAATTTTGTTTTTCTCTCAATAGTATTTTCACTGAAACTTGTTTTTTTCACTGTTAACTTTTAGCGCTTTTGCTGCTACCTATAACTTATATAAATCGAATATTAGTAAAATCGATTATTTTGGATATGTTCGGGCGCATCCCTAAATATCTCTAATTGTTGTAACGATGACGAAATGTCAAAACTTGCCTTTTTGTGACAATCAAAGATATGAGATAAGATATCACACAAATAAAACTATTGTTCGTCTGAGAACAAGATATGATTACGAGTATTACTTATTATCAGAATGAGAAACAAGTGCGGCCCTCCTTTTTTATTTTTAACCGACTCCAAAAAGGAGGAGGTTATATGTTCGTCTAAATGTTTTTTTTATGTCTGTTTACCGATATTTGGGGCCAAGTGCCGCAAGCATCTTCTCCTTCTGTCCATATACATCCTCTCCTGGCACACATGACACCGACCATAGATTATACACTTGTATGGGCTTGTGTAGGCACCGATATCAAAATTATAAATAACTAGTGGACCCGGCAAACGTTGTTCTGCCATATAAATTATAACTTTCTACCCTTTTTTACACCGTTAGGATATGATTAAAAAAAAAAAACGTAACACGTTTCCACCAATTAAGCTAAAGAATATTTATGCAAAATTTGAAGTAGATTGGACTAAGGAATCACGTTATCCCATACAAAGTTCACCCCCGTTTTTCATCCCCTTAGGGGTAGAATTTCGAAAAATCCTTTCTTAGTGCTCACTTACATCATGAAAGGAACCCCTGTACCAAATTTCAAGTTTCTAGGTACAGTAGTTTCGGCTGTGCGTTGATATGTCAGTCAGTTAATCAGTTTTGCCTTATATATATATAGATTATAAAGCTGAAGAGTTTGTTCGCTTGAATGCGCTAATCTCAGGAACTACTGGTCCGATTTGAAAAATTCATTCACTGTTAAATAGTCCATTTAGCGAAGAAGGCTATAGGCACTAAGATCAATAGGAGCAGAGCACCAATAAAGTATATTTCAAAATAGGGGGATCTTTATCTATTAAGAGTTTCCGCTGCGTGCGCTGCGTATACGATAATAAGACGCAGGTTAAAGCTAGCGTTAGCCCAAAGTAACTAGTCCACGCGGACGAAGTCGTGGGCGGAAGTTAGTTACTGATATATGTCCTAGCCCAGCGGTTCCCAAAGTGTACGCCGCGGCGCCCGAAGTTGCCTTAATGAATAAAGAGGGGCGCCGTGAGGTTTTCTCTGGAAACTAAACTTGGCTTAAATTATAATTCTTGAGCATATCGTCCTAGCATTATTGTATTTCCAGTAACTTGAAGGCAAAAAAATCTTCAAATCCGACCTTGTATCCAGTTGACATCATGTACACCACAGAAGCTAGCGACGCTGTCCACTGGTATATGAGTGAACTGGCATCACGCGTGGTGGCTCAGACTGGAAACCCTGATGACAGGCATCACCTCGGCAAGCTCATCTTACAAGCATTCAAAGATGCGCCGGATTTCGTGCTCCAGGTAAAGATTTATTTGGATTAGGATAAAAGTTTAATTGTTAGCATTTCAATATAAGTACGTATCATGTTTATTTGCGTTACGGATTTGTCCCTAAATATAAAATAATAAGACATTATGTTTAGAGATGTAGATAAAGTGTCTTGTTTTCTGATGACTTGATGACTTGAATGGCGGAAAACAGTTGAATTCAGAAGGCACAAGACCAGGGTGTCGCCAGTTAGAGGAGACATAATGTCCTACATGCCTGGAGTAAATCCTTCTCATTGTCAGGGAATCCATGGCCAGTAGTGGGACAATAATGTTTTGGGATGACTACACTAAAATTGTCCCAGAACAATCATATTCAAGATTTATAGCTGATGAACTGTTTAACAGTCACCATTTCCCATCAGATGGATTATATGATCATTTGCTATTTGAAATACATTAAAGAAATCTTTTTATTCTTAACAGATAGACGGTTCTACAAACGAATCCGAGACGTTCCGATCAACTCTACAACGGTCTGTGAAATGTGCGAAAGCCTTCAGAAACATAGGCTTGAAACCAAAGGACGTCATAATTATAATGGGCCCGAATCACTTACATCTCACAATACCAATGTACGCTGCTTTCTACACCGGTGTTGGCGTGGCTGGCATCGATATGACTTTAACAGTTCGTAAGTAAATTAAATTAGAAATTAATATGATAGGTAACAAACTTTACAGTCAAGGAAAACATACTAATGAAACCTACACACCTGAGAATTTAAAAAGCAGTCTTAAAGATCCATGGAGTTGACCAGTTTGTAAGCTATTTGGCTCATGGAGTCCAGCATTGGGATATTAATGATTTAAGATGACAAGAACAAAATATTCTTGTTTAATTAATTAGGATGACTATCATTGGCTATTATTGTTCTATAAATTACCTTAGGTGCTGGCCAAGAATTAATATTAGATATATTATTAATAATAGAAAATAAAATAAATAATGACTAAATGGATAACTTATCTTTTATTCATTGAATTCTATTTTAGATGAACTAAAAGAAACGTTTAAGTATATTCTTCCTAAGATGATATTCTGTCAAAACGAAAGAGCGTCGGACGTTCAAAGAGCACTAAATGAAATCAATCTGAAATCAGCCATTGTTACATTTGATATAGGAAACGACTATTGTAACTTTGCCGAACTGTTACAAAAATACGGTGATGATACATCAGTCGAAGAATTTGAGTAAGTATTGACATTAAGTAAATACTAAGAACTATTATTTTTATGTTATTTTAAAGCTAATGTGTCTGATGAATACTTGATTTAAATCCTACTTACGTTCCACGAGCTCAGAACCTCAGGTGCCCGATTTAGCCGCAAACCCAATGTTGGAAAGAGATGGCTTAGGCCATCTAAAGTCTGGTTTTGTGTCCATTTGTAGTATAGGAAAGAGTTCAATATCTAATAAACTACTTCTTTTAGAGCAACCGACATCAATCCAGAAGAAACCATAGCATTACTAATATCAACTAGTGGTACAACAGGTCTTCCTAAATCAGCATCAGTTACTCACAAAAACTTAGCTGTGAGCGTACCGTATATGTGGTAAGAAATTTTATTAGTAAATTTTAGGTTCTCGAATATTTTCTATTTCAACTTTGTTATCTACAATTATCAAGTATTTGTAACAACAAGTATTTGTAATCAAGACTAATAAAAAGATATGTAATATTCGGTTAAATCTATCCAAATTATTATATCTATCGCTTTGATCCTCAGTGTTAATCATTTCCTTACATACATTTACTATAATTATTGAGTTAATCAACATTTTACAGGGTAACCTACGACAAGTTTCCTACTCCCACTGAGAAGGTCTTAATCCTATCGCCTATCCAGTGGTATTCAGCGCTTTACAAGTTTGTGTTTTCACCAATCCTTAGAGTCACGAGGATACAGTCTTCTGCACCGAGTACTATGGATCATGCCTATTTTCTAATTAACAAATATAAGGTGAGTGGACTTTAATTTCCATGGTGTTTTACCGAAATCTTTGAAAGACTGTTGGAGAAATTAGAGAATTTTGGAGATTATTTTTTTTTATTGTGTAAAGGTAACAAACGAACATGCAGTCCACCTGATGGTAAGTGATCACTGCCGCCCATGGACATCAGTAATCATCCCCAAGTACAATTAAATCATACCTAAGTTTGATCACAGATGCAGACCACCCTCTCCAAACCGAAACACAAAAATTGCTTCACGGAGGATTATGAGGGCGGCGGTGGTACCTCTACTAAACTAAACGAGTTCTACCACCTGGCAAAAGTTTCACATTTATACAAACGAAATTAAATGATCTTATTGTTCACGACTTTATGTATAATGTTCTTTATTTCTTTGTCACCCTCTGTAGTCTTAACAGTATCATGAAATATCTTAAAGCTGTCTTCAGTTTGCCTAGTCATCCTTCACTAGCGTCATCGAAGATAGCCTAGGTCCTTTTCAGTCTGAGAAATGGCCCCCAGTTGTAAAAATGTAATTGATTACGATACATTTCTCTAATGCATTAAAAAAAACTGCATTGATAACTACATGCCTTTTTGGGGCTATAATTATTATGCTAATTGTATATTTTTATCGTATAATGGTAGCAAACCAGCATGCAGTCCACCAGATGATAAGTAGTCACTGCCCCCCATGGACTTTCGTAATCATCGGTACCATCGCCACCCTCATAATCCTCCGTGAAGCAATTTATTGTGTTTCGGTATGGAGAGGCGTGGTTTCCGGCTATACTAAACGCGAGGCGAATACCTTAGTCCTCAGGAGTAGCAACGCATCTGTGATCAAAGGTATGATTTAATTGTACTTAGGAATTATTACTGATGTCTATGGGCGGCAGTGACCACTTACCATCAGGTGGACTGCATGCTCGTTTGCTATACTTTATACGATAAAAAAAGCAAATTAATATAAGTTAATTTTTCTTTTTGTTTTTTCTATCAGCCAAATCTAATGATGACAAGTCCAAACATGCTGGCAGCTCTACTTAAGCCTGGTGAACGTGAGAAGTGTGACTTCACGTGTTTTGACACGATCTTGTGTGGTGGAAGCGCTCCTCATGAAACTCTGCTTGATGATATGAAGGTATAGTAAAATGGAGTCTTTTCTAAACACGAGAACTTATGAGGTAAATTCGAATTTAATCGACCAAGTGATTTGCACGCGAAAGGTTCTGTACCAAGATAGCGTTGTGTAACAATTGTGTAACAATTGTTAGCAATAAAATTAATAAAAGAGGTAAAAACTCTTGTTTATATACATATTGTTATCTTTACTACTACAATTAGTATGAGTAAAGAATTCCATAAATTGGAGCAAAAAAATGGATTTATGCAATTGTTATGTAGGGTAAAACTAGGCATAACTGATCGCTCTCAATAATTGGCCAGATTTCTGTAAATCTCTTTATAGTAAGAAAACTATAAAGAGATTTACAGACCATACCATAAGGTATTTATGCCAGTCTCGTATTTTAAATATTATCTGTTTCATTGGCTTTTACTTTGTTTCGTACCGTCACTGATCAAAATGATATTTTAATACTTACAGAATATGGTTGTCTTTATCGTATAAAGGCAGCAAACGAGCAAATAGTTTATCTGATGGTAAGTGGTAATTGTAGCCCATGGACATTTGTGACCAACCCCTAGTTTCAAGCAATCATACCTGTAGTCGACAATACATGGGTTGCTACCCCAGAGAACTAAGATGTTCGTCTTTTGTATTTACAGCAGGCAACCATGCCTCTCTATAACCGAACCACGAAATTACTTCACGGAAGATAACCCGACCATTATTTTTTTTTATAAATAATACTTTTTCTTATCATTGATAAACATTTTCTATATTCAGCAATACACATTTGTGGGGATTCAAACTGCGCAAGCAGTTTAAGTGGACACTTAATACATGGTTAATCCGAATTTGTTTAAAAAAATCGCCTACACGAGCGTAAAAAACATCTCAATTACAATTATACTAATAGCTTGTAATCAGCTCAAAAAACCACGATACGACGTAGGAAGCGATTATCGTCATGCAATCAGCATCATTACAACTATTAGCAAAACACACTGCTTGTTTGACCTCGCATGACGAGATTCATGGCATAACGAATATGTAAACTTAGCCAGATGGTAGAACTCGTTTAGTTCGTCCGGGGAGGTACCACCGCCACCCTCATAATCCCCCGTGAAGTCTTGTATTTCGTTTTGGAGAGGCGTAGTTGCCGGCTTACTTACATGAAGTCAACATCTCAGTCCTCAGGGGTAGCAACGCTTCTGTTATCTAACTTAGGTATGATTTAATTGTTCTTAGGAATGATTGCTGATGGTCATGGGCTGCAGTGACCACTTACCATCAGGTGGACCGTATGGTCGTTTGCTACCTTTATACGATAAAGATAATAATAAAAAAGACTGACTGGTTTCGTGTATGGTGTACTCTTATGACTGCTGGGGGACTGAATCGACTACCATCTAATTTTTTTTAATATTTGTAATCTTGAACTTTATATGCACCGTATATCTCTCAATTTCTATTGCACGTTATGATAACGCCAACCCCTTAGGGGTCGAATTTCACAAAATCCTGTCTTAGTATTATTTTTATCTTATAATGGTAGCACTTACGTCCAAAAAATAACCTCCATGCAAATTTTGAACCTCGTGGCACTTTTGGTTTCTGAGATTTCGTGATGAGTGAGTGACCTTTCACTTTTATTTATATGTATAAAGCAACAGCATCCAGAGCACCTGGGCTCTAGTCTTGCCTAATCTGGTTTCGATGTATGTTCATTCAAAATATTCTCATAATTTGAAAATATTTTCAGTCAGCGTCACCAAATACCGACACATACATAATTTATGGGATGAGTGAGCTGTCTGGAGTGGCGTTCAACTTTGCCTGCGAGCAACTGGGATCCTGTGGGAAACCTCTGGGTAGCTTCAAACACAGAGTAATTATCATTAATACATTTTATAAATATTATTAATAATATAATAAACATTTTTGGCACACAATATGAGACCAAAGGTAGTGAAAATCTTGAAAATAAATAAATAGAAAGAGTAGCCGATGTTCCTGTTGCTGAAGGATCGCAATAATATTTCTACTTCAAAAATAACTGTACGATAAAGGAAGCAAAGTCCCCTGCTGGAAGATAGTCAATGTTACCTAGGAATTCTAATAATGGACTCCAAATACCATTGCGTTCCTGAGAACGTGTGTGAAATTGTGTTGCTACCGGAGGATATCGCAGGAAATCTACATACTGATTTGCAACAATAAATTGTAAACGATCTACTTATAGGACAAATATCAAAAAAATGTGTAAGTTACATTTCTTTTATGTTTTAGCTCGTGAATCCTGAAACACGGCAAGACGTAACAGAGCCCAATAAGCCAGGCGAATTATGGGTTAAAGGACCTGGAGTGTTTAAGGTAAATGCGTCAATAGTTTAGTAACTTGGCAGCGATAAACCTTAATTTGCCATATATAAATAAGCCAAATTTAAAGATAGTACAAAAACAAACGTCAAAAGAACTAGTTTTTTTTAGGGTATCCGTATATACCTTATTCACCTAGTGGTATCAAATAAATTTTACAACCTATTCTCATACATAACAAATATACACAAAAAACGTAAAATATCGTATTCGTAACTTTATGGGTGTTTATCAGAAAAAAGATCACAATATATTGGAATTTTCAGGGATACTACAACAATCCAGAAGTGACAGCAAGCACATTGACAGAAGATGGGTGGATGAAAACCGGAGACTTATTTCAAAGAGATGAAAACTGGAACTATTTCTTTGTGGAACGAATGAAGATGCTGTTGAAGTACAAGAACCATCAGGTGTGTACATTTTCGAAGTAATGTTTTCGTTACTTGTATTCCGTAATGAAGGTGATGACTACGAAATGTATGCAATGATTAAACCAATATTATATAATATAGTCGAAGTTTTTTTTTTTTATTGTGTAAAGGTAGCAAACGAGCATGCAGTCCACCTGATGGTAAATGGTCACTGCCGCCCATGTACATCAGTAATCATCCTCAAGTACGATTGACTCATACCTAAGTTTGATCACAGATGCGTTGCTACCCCTGAGGACTA
>DWNR01004730.1:0-10650 GCA_018250455.1 Polygonus leo
CTCCATACCGAAACACAATAAATTGCTTCACGGAGGATTATGAGGGTGGCGGTGGCCCCTCCCCGGTCGAACTACATGAGTTCTACCACCTGTCAACCTGTTACCTTTGCGTTTGGCACGATTTTTTTTCATTTTTTATCATGTAGCAAACGAGCAGTCCACCTGATGGTAAATGGTCATCAGTAATTATTCTATGCACAATTAAATCATACCTAAGTTTGATCACAGATGCGTTGCTAACCCTGAGGACTAAGATGTTCGTCTCATGCATAAGTGTAGCCGGCAACCACGCCTCTCCAAATCGAAACACAAAAAATGCTTCACAGAGGATTACGAGGGTTTCTAATAGGTGTTGGTCGTATCGTAGAAAAAGGCATGAGCTTGTATATAAGAAGGTGTACAATGCTGAGTTAAAATTATTAAACAAATAGTCACACAATTATTGCAGCGCCGGGCTGTTGTTTCACCTTGGCATATCTTACAACACCGACAACTGTCTACACACGGTGAATCAGCCGTAGTTCCTTTCGGTAAATAACAACTGAAAATAACGAGTGTCATTGGCCTGTGTTACTATGTTAAGTAACCACTGCTCTCTTTCGATACTTCGATACTTTCGAAGTATCTGAATAGAGCAGTTTCTAAAGAGGTTGCTTATATTAGTTCTCTATACAGTGTAAAATTATATGATATATAAAATATTTCTTTACCATGAATCTCACGTCACAACTGTACGTAGGGTCACTCTGTACTTCCGTCAACAAAGCCTTACCTTACTCTGTACGATCGGAAAGGTTTCGAACGAGCTTAAAGTCATACAAAGTACGCCTTATCTGTCAGATAAAAAAATCGTTAGCTCTCCGTTAGTTTAAGCCGTTTAACTCTTTCCGTAAGATCATACGAGCAGGAAATGCGCGAATCTTACTAAACTACGGGTTTCGGGCGTACCGAGTAACGCTACTTTTTTTGCCTTATTTTGTTTGTTATTCGCGATATTTAGATAGGTCGATTATTTAGATTTGATACAGACGGGAGTGACCCTATTGACATGACAACTTATTGACAACTGACACGACAACCTCCGTCAACAGGCATAAACGTGACGGTGCCGCAGTTCGACGGCGCGGCGCTGGTGCGGCCGGCGCGCGCGCGCGTGCAGCGGCTGCGCAGCGGCGCCGCGCGCGCTCGCCTCGCGCTGCGCTTCACCACCGCCGACCCGGACGGACTCGTCGCGCTCGTTGCGCTGGTAACGTAGCTTAATGTATAGAAACGATTCTGGAAATACAGGTAACAGTGCAGGCGCGGTTGCAGATTCAAATTTTGCGGGGGTCATACTAAACTTTGGGGGGTCATTACACAAAAATACTGAGTATAGTAATATGAATAACATCATAAAACAAATGGAAGTTTACTATTTTATTGCCAAAACGAGTAATAATATTTTGAACGTCTGCAGTTATTCAATCTTCGTAAATTGCGCCTTTTTAAAAAGGTTTTGCAATTTAGCAGTAAACATTTTGGGGGGGTCATGACCCCTGTGACTATTTATCCTTATAACTGTTACTCTAATAACAGAAAATATTTAAAAAATTATAAAAATTAAAGGCAGTCTGCACATCAATACAGTGTGCATGTCCAAACGATATTCATTTTTGCAATACAATTAACAATATTTTTTAAATTAGTTAACCCAGTCCATCTAATGAACATCAGCTCATCTAAGTTATCTAAGCAGACTCTCCATCCTATAATAATCTTCTTAGGATTAAGCTAAAAAATAACGTTGTTAATTAATACACATAAATGTAATACCTCAGTAGAACGAAAAATAGTTCTCTAAGTTTTACTGGCAAAACCTTAAATACTTAAGCATTATCTTTCACAAGTTGTGTAATTTGTTGTGTAATTTTCCATTTGTCCTTGTTTCTTTTATATGTACGGTATCATGTGTATTTAAAATCCTACGACAGTCATTGTATGTATGAAATATGTATGGTTTTCTGTTATGTTCTGTTTCTGCATGTCTACGCCTAACCTTGAATTTCCTTAGTTGTCACTTTTCTGTAATTATGTTTGGGTTGCCTGGAAGAAATCGCTTATAAGCGATAAGGCCGCCTATTGTTTGATCACCGAAGCGTTGCTACCCCTGAGGTCTAAGATGTTCACTTCGAGTATAAGTGTAGCCGGCAACCACGCCTCTCCAAACCGAAGCACAATAATTGCGTCACGGAGGATTATGAGGGTGGCGGTGGTACCTCCCCGGTCGAACTAAACGAGTTCTACCACCTGGCTACTGTATTATTGTTTACTATATTTTATCCTTGTGGCATTTTCTTATAATTGTCTTGTGTGTAGTAAATTATTCAGCGTGATTGGTGGTAAATAACGATAATTTAATGGCGAACTAAACGTAATTTTACTATAATTACGGACAACAATGGGTTACTGCAGCATTAATTATCTTATCCATTAGTTTATTATGTGACGACCTACGTGTTCAGAGCAGGGATGTTATGAAGTTTCGTAACCGTAACCGAAACTATCGGATATTCGAAATAAAATTCTATGTGCAACCGTAACCGAATCCGATATAAAAGTTTCAAATAATTTCAGATATAGCGAGACTTTTCCTTAGATTAGCCGCAAACCCACTTTTGAAAGGAGATAGCTTAGGCCATCTCAGTACCACTGAAGATGGAGGATACCCTCCATCGACGCGAATAGCCGACGTATGAGCCCATCCCTCCCCATTTAGACAAGGTATTCTTTTCCGGCTCAGACCTTAGTTAGCTTGCCATAAACGCTCGGTGAAGCTGTAAAGCCTACAGCAATTACACATTCGTAAAAAAAGGATAGAGCGAGACAAAAACTAAATTAAGAATAAGAAAGGAATGTACACATTTATCGAATATGTATCTACATCATGACTTTGATGTTTCAATTTTTCAAAATCTTATATCGTTAATTAAAACTATCCGGAACTATCGGATAATTAAAAAAAAACATATCAAACATCTATCACCGTATCCGAAACTGATATAATATTATTCATATATCAGTTACCACCTTCAGATCAGGAATTTTATATCCATAACATCCCTGGTTCCAGATTACACGGTATGGATCGCCGTGCTGAGTACCCGGGTTCAATCCCTACCGATACCAACCGTCAGATAGAAATTTGGATTAGAATTTATGCTTAGCTGAGGATTCCAGCCTATACGAGTACAAATATGTTGCTTCTCGTCACTTACTGCTC
Source organism: Polygonus leo (assembly GCA_018250455.1). NCBI lineage: Eukaryota > Metazoa > Arthropoda > Insecta > Lepidoptera > Hesperiidae > Polygonus > Polygonus leo. The sequence goes on from DWNR01004730.1 coordinate 3,260, forward strand.
AGGTTGGTGGTAATTGTGATGATAGTCATACTTTTAAAGACGCATTTTTTTATATACAAGTAAGCATTTTTTAATCGTCTTAGAGTAGCAAAAGACCATACAGTCCACCTGATGGTAAATGGTAACTGCCGCTCATGGACCTCAGTAATCATTCCCAAGTAAAAAAATCAAAATCAAAAATCAAAATATTTTTATTCAAAGTAGATTCTTTACAGAATTCTTTTTGAAAGTCAAGAAGCTACCACGATTGAATCATACCTAAATTTGGTTACAGATGCGTTGCTACCCCTGAGTACTAAGATGTTCACCTCGTATACAGCCGCCAAACCACGTCTCTTCAAACCGAAACACAAAATTGCTTCACGGAGGATTATGAATGGCGAGGGTACCTCCCCGGTCAAACTACATGAGTTCTATCACCTGGCAAAAGTTTTTAGCGATCCAAATAATGTTTTGTAAGCAACTGCTAAGCGGCGGAAATTTAGTCGGCGTACTCATATTCTAACAGATAATCTTTATTGCACTCTGTATATATTTTAATTAAAGATTTTACGACATTTTGTCTCCTCTAAGCGTTCCGCTTGTACCTATTTAAAACAGTAGCTATTTAAAATGTACATTATAAGGAGTGAACCTACTTAAAGTTAAGCTGTTATCTTTTTAAACTTGAATCTGAGTTCGAGTAATAATTACAAACTCTCGCAGAACTTACCCTGTTCGTATTTAACATGATGAATATAGAGAAAAATTGTCCAAAAAATAAAAATGTTAGGTTAGGTTAGAGGTATGAAAATAGATAGTAGCCGATTCTCAGACCTGAATACTGAATATGCATATAAAATTTCATAAAAATCGGTCAAGCCCTTACGGAGGAGTATGGTAACTAACATTGTGACACGAGAATTTTATAAATAACATTTATTTGGAATAGTAATTTGGCTTGTATTGTTCTTATCGGTAAGTGTGACCAACCTAGGACAGGACTGTACAAGTGTAAAATAGTAATATTCGAAGCTGGTTTCAAGTGCGTTGCTACTTTTGAGTCAGTCTCAGTTACGTCTAAGAAAATAAGTTATAACAGAAGCGACAGTCTCAAAATCAAAATCAAAAGATCAGAGGATGATCGCCTATTGTATAACACTGAGGGTATTTTTAATTTTCTGTTACACAATGGAACACAAATGGCTTTTAAGGAATTTACTTTAATTTACACAATGAGTATGCCGTTTGTATTGTCACGGAAAAAATGTATAGCACCAATCACCGAAGCAATACTTTAATTGGACACTACTCTATATATTTTTATTAAAGATTTTACGAAATGTCGTATTATTGCTAAGCTTTCCCATTGTATCTATATCGGCCATCCAACGAAGACATATTTTTTTCTATTACAATGAAACACAAATTGCTTATAAGGAACTACTAGGCGATGGCCATGTCGGTGGTATAACTAGGGGAAACGTAAACTAGGTTAATCTCCTAGGAAAATGTTTATTTGGACACTACTTTATATTTATTTGATAAAAGATTTAAGTACATCTCGTCTTCTTGCCAAGCTCTCCTCTTGTACTTAAAACCGGCCATTTAAAATGTACATTACAACACACACCCCAAGTTAAGCTGTTATCTTTTTAAATTGGAATCTGAGCTCGTGTAATAATTACAAACTCTCGTAGAAGTTAGCCGTTCGTGTTTAAAGATAATGAATAGAGGGAAATGGCGTCTTCATTTCAATTAATTACAAGAGGGCTTGCGGTTAGTGCCGTAGTGGGGCGGGGTTTGTACATTATTGTTCTCCGTTTACGAAATTATTAATGGTCGTGTGGTTTACACGTGGCGGTTATAAAAAAACCGTTTTGGTTAAATGAACTGCTTGTGACTAGCTAGGAGTCTAGTACACAACCTAGTGATATACTAACTTATCATCAGTATTATTATTTATTATCATGTCTTAACAAACTATCATGATATATTATTATTATATGATTATTATTATATGATTATTATATGAGTTCTCAGGAGAGCCTAATAGGCGCCGAAAGATGTCAAGAAAACGATAGATAGTTTTTTCGAGTGTCGAGTAAGCAATAATACCGATAGATCATTATTCGGCTCTAACTATAAGGTAGGACTAGAGCTCTGTTTTGTGCGTAGGCTAATCGCGAATTGGTAAATTACTACAATATGTTTTCGACGTTAAAGAAAATGTCAATACACCGAAGTAATAATACAATTCAATATAGGTTCAGAAGTTGGAATCTGTGCCACTAACCTATCCGTGTAAATAAAGCAAAATATAGTGGCAAATGGAATCTAGGTAAGATTTTCTTTACAAGTTTAAATAAATTCAACTTGCACTAGTTAATTGTACTGGCACGCCAGCTATTATTGCAAGCACGAGGTTAAAGAAAAGTTTGCAATGGACTGCATTGGAATATTTTTACTTGAGTGCTATTTAAACTTCACTTTTCATTAATTACGAAAAGTTAGACAGACTGCTGTAATGGCGAAAGTTTAAACTTATTTTTTGTATAATATGATGGAACTATGTTCGTTGTAATTAGTGAGTTGGAAGATGTCAGAACTACGCTATGCGAATTTGAGTACTATACTTGTAAGTTACACAGAAACGATGCAGTATGTAGATATGCGAACGAAGTAATAAAGTATGTCCAACCGCATCAAAAAGGAATTTGGATTTTTGTTACCTAGAAAACAGGCTATGATGATGATAAATCAAGGGACCATTATCTTGATTCTCATATCGTAAAGTGTAAAATATCTAAAGGGTGTCAAATTTTACAACTAAATCCTGTAGCAGCTACCAGTTGTAATGTTTATACGAAAAAGTTTTCATTTTTTAATCCTTTCTTTTGCATGTGAATATTGTGTGCTTCGGGAGATGCTGACATTTATTTATGTTTTCCGAAAATAACTCAGATTCAATATCCAGAAAAAATCTATTTCGATGAACAACCTGTATGAAAATCTGGTTGAAGATGAATAATAATAACATCTTCTAAACTCATAGCCCCACATAGGATTCCTTGTTTCGTAGGTGCCAAGGACAAGACAAGACGTACGCACAAACATCCAGACCGAAAACAAACGTCCAAATTCATCAAATTTCTGTCTGACCAGGAATCAAACCCGGGTCACTCTGCGCAGCAGTCCGGTATGGTGGCCGCTGCACCACGCGGTTCGAGTTCTAACAATATACATTTTCTCGCTACCGATAGAACGCGTGGCTTAGTTACAAAGTAGAACAAAGAAAATAACCTACCTGACTTTGACCATCAACTTGTTTTTATCTTATTAGTCCAATAAAATTATATATATAATAGAGCATAAAGAGTTTATCTCTGAGCCATTTCTTAGATTGACGGTTTATAGCGGTCGAATTGGCTTATGATGTATTCACTAGCTTCGCCCGCGACGATGTTCGAGTTTCATGAAATTGTTTCATTGATATTTAGTTTTTCCTTGGAAAAATAATGTCTTTGTTTCTTTTTATGTATAAACCACAGCTGATGGTAAATGGTTACTGTATCCCATAGACATTATTAACCATTGCCAAGTACGATTTAATCGTACCTAAGGATGACCACAGATATGTTTCTATCCCTGAGGTGTAATGTCCGCTTCGTGTGTAAGTATAGTCGGCAAGACGGTCTCTCCAAACTGAAACACAAGAATTGCTTCACGAAGGATTATGAGGTAAGTGGTAATGCCTTGGCGAACTACACGATTTTTACCACAAGGAACCTCGGGTGGTTAGTGAGGGTTGAAAAAATGACCATCATCTTCATTCATCATTATGACAACCTATGACTGTCCTGATGCAAGTTTTCTTTCAACCAAATTTAGGATATTGTCCATTACTGGCCTCGTGGAAATTGGTACATTTCTCCATGACAGTTTCAATTTTGAATGAATAGGAGTGAGTGAATCTATTTTGCTTCCTCAAAGTTTAAGGGTCGGGAATATTAACAACAGTCATTAAGGGGGAGAGAGGTTTAAGTTAGTTTATAGCCAAAGCAGCAGTAAATAATGTGATTCATTAATGATTAAAACTGGAATAATGTGGTAAAAATTATATAGTCTAGAGAATTCTTACCTGCTATTTGAATAACACGCAGGGAGCGTTGTATGGAGAAATAAATAATAAAAGCCACAAAAACTGAGGAAAATATTTATTTTAGTACTAGGGAAAATTATTCCAACCAATTTCGCTCACAAAGATATGTATCTTAAATTTTCAGACGTCGAAGTAAGTACAATTTTATAGCATTACATATTTATTTTCGTCAAAATTTTGTCTCCGCTTGCACTGAGAAGGAGACAATGAATCTTTTATAAGTACTAAATCTCGAGATCGCTGCTTATTCCCGGTGGAGCACAGCTGCTCTAAAGTTTATGGCATAAGCCGATTTAACTTCGTCCGTGATATGTGAAGAGCTGTTTTGTACACTGTAACGTACAGATAAAACGTGAAATCTCATTGAAACTTGTGAATCGAATGAATTATTTACATACGAAAGTGGGAGTGTTAATATTGTATGTAATTTTATACTGAGCTCGGGCATATGTTCTGTGGCTCACTTTGGTTGGTCGGAAATATTTTACAGATTAAATGAGTGTTATTAAAATTATATAGGACATCCAATTAAAAGTAATCGCTATTTTTTTCAATGATTTAAATACGTATGTTTTCATCTCAAGTTACATATTGTAACAAACGTACGTAACGAAACGTAACCATTCAAGGTTATTCATATATACGTGGTTATAAGTGGTTCTTTCCCGTGATTTTGTCCATGTACTTTTGACGTTAAATATAAGAATCATCCATTATATACCTTTTTCGTCCACTCAGACGATACATTTCCACAAAAATCCCTTTAACGTTTTAATTTTAATCTCTACTTACGTTTTAAATTAAAAATAAACACCTATTTTGTTCGGTAAAGCCGTAACAGTAAAAAGTTACGTATGAAAAGTAGAATATCTATACATATAATAAGCTAAAAAGGGTCGAAAGTCTGTACATGGAAGATATTCGAAAAATAGTTGGCTAGGGATACTTAGTATTGATAACAGAACATCTTTTAACAGTTTTTAGAATTTTTGTCTGTTTGTCTGTTTATCTGTTTGTTTATTTGACCGCGCATCACATAAAAATGGCTTAACGGATTTTGATGCAAACTTGACTAATTTGTCGAGAAGACCAGATTTTAGGCCATAAAAATTCAACCCCTAAATGGAAGGGTAGCGGGCGGAGCCGCGGGCACAGCTAGAATAGAATAAAAATAAATAAATATATTTCAAACAGTTATAAAAGTAACATTAACAGACCTGGCAGATGTCGTCTTATCTGATGAAAATATCGCAAAATATCTGAATCACGGTTGCTTCATCACCTATTGTGTATTGTCTCAGCTACCAAGGGCCCATTAAAATTATTCAAATTATACCTACATTAGTCCAGCCGCTCAGGAAGGTTTCAGTGATGGACAAACAGAACAATTGCCAGGTGGTAGAATTTGTGTAGTTAGTTACATGAGGCGAACATCTTAGTGCTCAGGGGTAGCAACGCATCTGTGAACAAATTCAGGTACTATTCAATCGTACTTGGGGATGATTACTGATGTCCATGGGCGGCAGTGGGCACTTACCATCACGTGTACTGCGTGCTCGTTTGCTACGTTTATTTAATAAAAAAGGAGAAATATAAAAAGATACGTAATCGGGCACGATAAAGTAATAAGCAAAGGCGTGATAATGGTTAAAATAAAAACAGTAATTGGTCTTACTTTACATTATTTTTGCGCTGCAATGAATTTTCTTGTAGCTTTGAAATTCAAGCTACTGTTAAAGGCATCGTTAAAACTTTGTCTCCGATTTTTATGAAAGTTTTTTATCGCGACACCACAATGGTGTAGTAAATCTTGGTTCATTTTAGTTAATCTATAAATATCTGTATATAAAGCAAAAGAAATTGTTTTGTGTTTCTGTTTGTAAAACTTATTTCTTTTGTCTTACCCACGTTTTCAATATTTTTTGTTCTGTTTGTATAAAATGTTGTTGTAATTATATTGGTGAAAAATTTACGTATCATATCATATGAATATAGATCATATAACATGGGAAAATTATTTGACGAAAATGGCGAAGAACAAAAATGATGGCTAAGTGCGAGTTGGTCAAACGACAAAGTTTTTGACACAACATGATTGTCGTATAGTGAACAACTATTTTTTTTTGTGTTTTCTTTACAAACGAGCATGCGATGGTAAGTGGTAGTCGCCCATGGACATTAGTAGTCATCCCCAAGTACGATTGACTCAAGGTTGATCACAAATGCATTACCACCCTTAAGGACTAAGATGTTCGCCTTGTTTGTAAGTATAGCCGGCATCCACGCATCTCCAAACCGAAACATAATAAATTGCTTCACGGAGTATTATGAGGGTAACGGTGGGACCTTCCTGGTCGAACTAATAAAACGAGTTCTACCACTTGGAAAACAACAACTATTTTTTATGTAATGGCAACCAAAGAAATGTTGTGTTGATTTTAATTAACTACCTATTATTGCTCAGGAGATATAGTCCTGTGACGGTCGTACAACAGTCTTAGTAATGGGTCCCATGCCCTAAGAGAGTATTTGGGTATGTAACTTGAAGAATTGACATAAGGGAATCGGAGCACGCGGGTGAAGCCGCATGGAGAAAGAAGTATAGAAATAAAACATTTATTAATGGACGTCACATAAATTTTATATTGTTTCCAGAAACATTTGATGGATGTTTTATTTCAATATTTGATTTCAATTTTTATTTTCGATTTGATTTAAGATCGTGTGTTGTCTAAAGGAGGTGTCAAGAGTCTCCAAAATCGGCGTGTAATTGTATGAGAGTTATGAAAGTGGAAGAAGATGGGCGTACGTCAGAACCAGAAGCAAGCCCTTGAAGGCCGAGATGGTCATCGTAGTGTAAACGTTAAACGCCAAAATATCAATTAATACGAGTGTCTAAACAAATATACGACCGATATAATCCTATCACCAATGCTATGCTCAAATACGATACGCTCAAATAAATATGCTATTGCCAGGTGGTAGAACTAGTTTAGTTCGACCGGGGAGGTACCGCCGCCACCCTTATAATCCTCCGTGAAGCAATTTTTGTGTTTCGGTTTGGAGAGGCGTGGTTGCCGGCTATACGTATGCACGAGGCGAACATCTTAGTCTTCAGGGGTCACGCATCTGATCAAACTTAGGTATGATTTAATTGTGCTTGGGCATGATCCATGTCCATGGGCGGCAGTGACTACTTACCATCAGGTGGACTGCATGCTCGTTTGCTACCTTTATAAGATAAAAAAAT
>DWNR01004731.1:0-10650 GCA_018250455.1 Polygonus leo
TCGCCCCCAAATAGTTTTTCGTAAATATATTCAATGTACAGACACTCGAATTTTACTGTTTTATTATATGTATAGATGTATAGAGATTATTTAATGGCAATTAAAAAAAAGAAAAAAGTGAAAGAAGCTAGGCAAGTATGCCAGAACCATGGCATTTGGCACCCAATACTCTCTGCCTACCCCGTTAGGGATTTGGCGTGAAGATGTGTGTGTGTGTGTATTTAATAGCTACATTTACTTGTCAGGGTACTCCCTGTGACTTAATAACAGGGGAAGAAAGGCGGCATGCATCACAGTATGGAACTCTTATAGACAATAATAATGAAGAAACTGAATCTACCTCAGAGACTGAAACATTTTTATTGGACGAACCAGAACTCACTCCGTCAAAACATGTCGCGTGTACAGTGGAAATGACATCTTTAAATGATAATTGTGAGTGATATTTATTGTAACATTTTTTATTGTTTTTGTTATATCAGATTAACAAAAAAGTCCTGGTCAATTTGGTATACTATAGCATAAATCCTTTTCATTTTAAGCTTTTGCCAAACATTCGAACAATAGATTTGTGAGGCTAATAAGAAGCTGCCTGCTATATGCCACACGAAAGTTCCCTCTCTTGCAACCAAAAAAAATATATTCAACATTCAGATGACAACCTGAGCACTAATAGAATCTAAACATCAACTGTCAGATGTCAGATTGATCTAGGGCGGAGCCACAAAGGATAATTCCTTAAATGGATAGATAATTATATATTTAAAGTTAAACTGTAAGATGGTTATTTTGATTAAAGATTGATATTTTGAGCATGAAAATTTTCCTTTCAGATGAAGTTGCCATAATTGATGAAATTCAAATGATTGGTGATATAGGTAGGGGATGGGCTTGGACAAGAGCTATCTTAGGTGAATATATAATTTCTATTTCCAACCTAAATATGATCTGATTAATGCATTACAGGATTCTAAAATTTCTAGTACAGGTATTTTTGAAGTGAAAACTTCTATAGCCGCGTTACATGACTTTGGTAGGGTAAAATCTATCGGGTTCGCGTCAGCAACACGCTAATGCTTAAGGTATATCTATAGGTTATAACTATAACTATAGACATACTTTAAACACAGTAAATGTTCACGCAGCTGCCCACAATATGCCCATTTAAGTATATATTTTTTTTATATTTGTATCAATATTGACATATGAAAAATGTAAATAATTTATTTTAAATATTCGCGTTGAAAATTTTGATTCAAACTTTATAAAATTTCAAGTTTTCACTTCTATCGGCTGTCCGACTGCCAATTTTGTTTTTTATTTAAATATTTAGTGATTTAAATACACATGTGATAAAAGATATAATTAAATAAGATTCTTCTAATAGTTTTTTTATATAAATAATGGCTGAGCCGCAGACGTTGTCCTACCAGTCACTTTTAATTTGTTATAAAAATATTGCAGTTATTAAACGAAATAAAATATAGCCCATATTTTAAGCTGGGCAAGGTCTGTGCAACATATCTTTCATTGCAATCAATCCGATAGTTTCGGAAATTAGCCCGGACAAAATCGAGACACGAGATTTTTAATAAAGATACACAAGAATAATCTCGATTAAAAAATTGAGACTCTTCTTTAAAAAAATTTTCTAAATGTTTTTGATAATAATAGTATAATGAGTAATAAAGTATTGTGATTATGATGATTGCTTTTTAGGATTACAAGCAGATGAATTACATTTATGTGGTGAGGCTGGTGCCATAAATCTTGTTGAAGAAATATGTAATACTACTGGTGAGGAATTAGAGGTAAGAGTAGATATTTCATATAAAAATGTAGCGTGCTATTAGTATAGAACATTTTAGTTTTTAGGTACTTTTTCAATATATTTAACTTCCAAAATTTGGTTTTTATTTAAGTGGCCTATCCACAATCTTATTCAAGTTGTGTTATATATCCATTAACTCAAAAAATGTTTTACAGTAATTTCGAACTATTTAGGTATAAACAAAAATATTAATAGTCATCACATTCTTATGTTTATGTTGTAAAGCAAAGACTTTCATAAATAGGTTTTTAAATATAAAATGTGTGACATTGAACTTGCTCGCCACGTTTTCAAGCATTGTTTGCCAGTATTGGCACTCTGTCAACACACTGCAAGCAGTTGCATACGTTCCCGATTTATATTTGGAAGGAAAGTAAAACATGTAAACATTTGAACCAACTTCAAAAAAGGAATTTTCAATTACTCACTATAGTTTTTTTTTATGTACTTTTGCACATAACTTCTTTAATTACGGACCGGTTTTGACGATTTTTTAATGATGTGTTCTGTCGAGTCAGTGTCGAGGAGACCAAATCTTTTTATTAATTTTACTTGATTTTGGACTTCGAAGATTGTTATTGGTAATTATCTAATATATCTGACCATATGTTATAGTTATGGTATCCAGGAAACAATTTTTTTTTTGTACAAAGGTAGCAAACGAGCATGCAGCCTACCTGATGGTAAAGTCACTGCGCACCACGGACATTAGTTACCAACCAACCAAGTATGATTGAATCGTACCTGAGGTTGACAACAGATGTGTTGCTATCCTTAGGAACTAAGCTGTTTTCAAGGTATACTACATATTTACGTACAGTCGGCAACTAAATCTCTCCAAAAACGATACAAAAGATTGGCTCGATAAAGGATTATGAGGGTGGCAGTCGTACGTTCTCGGTCTGACTACAACTGTACCACCTGGCAATAAAATAGTTGATATGGCTTTATTCTCCGTATTTGTGTTCTTTAAAACCTTTAAAATATGTTTGTAGGTGCGGTCATACAAAAGACTAACAGAACTGAAAGTCGAGGACTCAGCATTAGGCTCACTAGACAACGTGCGGCCCGGCGACTGTATAGTGTGTTTCAATAAGAACGACATTTACAGTGTAAGTCGAGCTATAGAACAGAGGTCAGTCCTATGTTGAGGCAGGTATCCCATATAGATCGGTCTCATTCTAGTCAGTTTTTATTACTTAACTTAGACATAAGGCAGACAGGGTGTGTAATGGTTAAGTGGTTAATCTCGCTTATGGACATTTACTTTACCAGAGTAGGCCCATCACCAGTTTATCCATATATTTTTTGAGCTGAACTTCATATTCACATCGAATTTAGAAAAAGTATCTAGAGTTAGGTTAAAAGTTTTTTTTATTGTATAAAGGTAACACGTTTGCTATGCATGCCGTCCACCTGATGGTATGTGGTCACTGCTGTCCATGGACATCAGTAATCATTCCCAATTATTTCACGGAGGATTAGGAGCGTGGCGGTGATACCTCCTCGGTCGAACTTAGTAAGAAATATTTAGTAATAATTTTGGTTACAAAACCATTAAGCAGTTCATTTGATGGTCGCCGTCTCTCGTGGACGTCAGAATTCAACCAAATGTAATTGGGTAAAAGGTCCGAGGTGCCCAAATACACAAGTACAACAAGTTGGAGTTGTTCATGTGTATGCTTCAAATCATAACAGCAGGGATACATTCAGTGGCGTAACAATAGGGTGCCAAGTCCGCAAAATGCCATTGGCCGCAAGCCGGGGTCTCCAGTTAGAGAGGGACGGCCTTTTTTTTAGACCTAGCCATGCCACTGGGTATATTGCTGCAATGTGTTGGGAATAGGTTCACGTAGCTCGCTCATGTAAAGTGGGTACTCGAAGATATTGGGTGACAGTGGTTTGGAATAATAGATATTGTTACTTTATTTCTGAATGTAACTCATATTGAACACTTGGACGTCATTATCATCCATTGAACCGTATAACCCACTAGACATCTACTTTTGTTTTACTACATTACTACTTAATAAGTTTAGTCATCTTTATTTATTATCATCAGTGCAGTGTTTTACAGTATTGATAATTTTCAGGGGCCACGAAGTAGCAGTTATATATGGCAGCTTGCCACCTGGTACTAAGTTAGCACAGGCGAATAAGTTCAATGACCCGGAAAGTTCCTGCAAAGTTATGGTTGCGACAGATGCTATAGGACTTGGTATTAATTTGTGAGTATTATTTAGTACATCTATTAAAAGAAAATTTTATAAAAAATCCAAGAACTATAATAAAACTTGAACACTGGATTTTTCCTTGCCTATCAGTTTGTCTGAAGGATGAAAGTTATAGGAGCTGCGGTATTTTTCCATAGTAAAAAAGATTTCCAGGGACTTTGGGAATAATTTGACATCAAATGGTTTATAAATTATCTTTGTTTGCTAAATTCAATCTACTCCAGACCGGTTCAATCTGTAACTCTTCTCATTGTTAGCCTTTATAATGAAAAAACATCAAAAATACAATTATAATTTATTTTCAGGAGTATAAGAAGGATAATATTCTATTCATTAATCAAACCAGTGGTGAATGAAGATGGGGACAAAGAAATGGATGTTATTAGTATATCTCAAGCATTGCAAATTGCGGGTAAGTGTACATTCTCATTTAACACATGCCTACACGATTTTACTAAATATAATGTAGTGATAAAGTGTACATGACGAATTATATACGAAGATTTCATCCATTATGTATCTATTTCAATAATTCGTTTTAAGAGGGTAGATTTAAATCTGCCTTATAAATCTGAAGAAAATTCCCGTATTAGAAAGAGATTTTTGCCGGTACATTGTAAACCAGTACTAATGTATGTGTTTATTAAAGTAGAAATTTTCAAATATTTTTTAAGTCATGCAGTTTTTATTTTCTTTATAACTGTTCAGGTCGTGCCGGTAGATACGGTAGCGCGTGGGAGACGGGCTACGTGACCACGTACAAGCCTGAAGACCTCGCTACATTGAAGACGTTGCTCGCCAAGCCCCCAGAACCGATCACCCAGGCCGGTCTCCATCCTACAGCTGAACAGATGGAATTGTATGCTTACCATCTGCCACATGCTAGCCTCAGTAGCCTAATGGTTAGTGTTGCTGAGTTATAAGAGATGCGCTTATAAAATGTTAATTTCTTCTAGCCGGGTATATTTTAATCTTCGCTGTGGCCCTTTGGGCACATAAGAACTTGGGCTCGTTTGGGTATGTAACAATTAAAGATTGGTCCAATGAACATTTGTGAATTGAAATTTTTGATGAACATATTTATGAAGTTAGTGGATTTACTTTTAGTACTTGTCGTTGTAGCGACTCTAATACTACATATTCAGTAATTAATTCAACGATCTGAAAAACCTGTTTTTTCTGGTATAAGGACCACCTTTTAATTTAACTTGTTTTTAATTATATAATTTTCCCAATATGTTAAACTTGTGCGAAAGATTGAACTTTTGCGTTTCCATAAAAAGTCTTATCCATTTAAAACAAACACAACATCTGGGTTTAACTTTATTTGATCTAAATGTGTTTCTTCAAATTCCTAGGACATCTTCGTCCACCTATGCACAGTAGACGCGACGCTATACTTCATGTGCAACACGGAAGGCTTCAAGTTCCTAGCGGAGATGATCCAGCACGTGCCGTTGCCGCTCCGGGCACGCTACGTGTTCTGCTGTGCGCCCATTAACAATAAGCTGCCTTTTGTGTGCGCCACTTTCCTTAAGGTGAGAATAATACGAAACAACGAAGCAACACAGGACACGACAGAACAAGATACGACACGTCACGACATGACATTCCACGACACGATACGACTTGACATGACACGCCACGACACGACACGACACGACAAAGACCGACAGGATGTGACAGAGCACGATATTGAAAAGTAAGGTACTATACAAGATCATTGCAATATAATACCGCTCCCACGACACAATTTGCCTTTTGTTTGTGCATGGTAGTATAACATGCAACACGACAATATATAAAACAATACGGAACACACAACATGACATTATACGACACGGTACGACACTACACTACACAATAGGTGCTATACGACACAACATGTTACAGTATGACACAATACTAAGTTTAGGCGTCACTCTACGTGCGTGTGTACGTGCACGCTTTTTGTGCAACGCTGCAAGTTTACTGAGTGATGATCACCTACATACAACCCTTGAGTGTGCCACGTTCCTAAAGATAACGATATTCCAGGTGGTAGAACTCGTTTAGGTCAACCGGGGAGGTACCATCGTCACTCTCAAAATCCTCCGTGAAGCAATTCTTGTGTTTCGGTTTGGAGAGGCGTGGTTGCTGACTATACTTATACACGGGGCGGACTTAGTCCTCATCGCATCTGTGATCAAACTTAGGTATGATTTAATCGTACTTGTGGATGATTACTAATGACTATGGCTCAAATTCTTCTGAATGTGAGAGAAGTCCAGTGCCTAGCGGTGGGACGATAGTGGATTATGATGATGATGACGATGATGCCGTGATGTGCACTGGTTTGCGCACGTTCAACACCCGTAGTGTTCCTGCCATATTTAAAAGATTTATTTTGATTATATACAAGACCACACATGAACAAGACCACATGTACAAGACCATATTTCTTCCCAGATGGTCCGCCAGTACAGTCGCAACGAACCAATAACGAAGACGTGGCTCAGTAACATGGTGGATTGGCCGCTGCCGCCGCCGAAGACCATAATGGACTTGGTCCACCTGGAGTCAGTGTTCGATGTCCTGGAACTATACTTGTGGCTAAGGTAAGCATTTCTCCACTTTACTATCGACCAATTGCAGTGTTTTCTTATACGAAAAATAAGATTACGAAGATACGAAGAGTAAGGATAATCTGTAAGTAATGAGGGTATTATAATTCTTATATAATCTATCTATCCGTCAGTCCTTAAATTCTACAGCAGATTATTGGCTTTATATAATTAATAAATTATATATTTACATTTAGAAAGCCTTTGTTTTCGACGACAACAATCTACAAAATTAGCTGAGATCATTAAAAAAGAAAATACAAAACAATATAAACCTGCAATATATTACTTAAAATAATGGAATGATGTTTTAATGGTTAAAGACAAAAGGAAGATTCAAATCATATTATATTTTATTCACAGTTATCGTTTCCCTGATATGTTCCCCGACGTGAAGTTAGTGCGTGAAATGGAGAGCGAATTGGACGCCATCATTCAGCAGGGCATATTCCAAATAACAAGGTAATCCTTTCTTTATCATAATATAAAAAAAAATATCGTATCATCAAGTTCCTCTGCGTTAAGTATGAAACTTTTGTGTATTAATATGCGATCAAATTAAGAATAGGAATAAAAATGACCTTGAACTAAAATTTCTTTTCTGAAAGTAAGGTTTGCAAAAAAGATTTAAAGTAATTAGCGTTAATTATTTGTACAAAACTTCTTTTTTTAATTTAAATATAAGGTATTTTTATGGAACGAGTAGTACTGTATTTAGTGTAACTTAGTCCAAATTGTGAGATAGGATACTTTTGGATCCGTTTGTAGTTGGATTTTTTTCAAACATAATAAATCTCTAAGTTGACAAAAGACGAAAGAACAAGTCATTTTGATTTCTTTTACATCCTGTTTAACGGGATAAAACAAGAAGTTACTGAAACATTTTTATAAATTTTCGTATATTTAGAAACCACTATAATTTTTTTTGGCCATTTGGTTTCATATAAACCTACATAAATAAATAAATAAGTATTATTATTACACAGGTTACTTCGTAATTCAGAGCAAGTTTTTCAAGATGGTGCAGAGAAGGTTGAGATCGGTAGAGGAAAGAAAAGTTCTAAGGGACACTCTTCATCATCAGACGAAGTACCAAAAGGGAAATTATCTGAAATGCTTATAGCACGAGTAAGTTCTTACATCGACCTAAAATGACCTACCGACTTAATAATACTTTTAAATACACTGAAAAGTAAGTGAGCAGTATGTTTCATGACACTTCTGCCAAAAATACGGCGCGTAATGTTAATCTGAATACGCTCAGAATGTTTTTAACATCCAAAATTACGTCGCGTACGGCGTAACGGGGAATCTTCCGTTAAGCAACTATTTAGCGATAATGCATTCAATCTATTTTGCTTATAGCGGCACAGACCGCGACAGTAAGCCCTAAACTTCGGCGTGGTGCTAAACGACGCTCGAACGGCGTCCTTGACGAGTGCCAACGAAATCCTATTACTAATACTTTCCTGTAATCTTGAACCGTAATAGGTACACACTAATTTTATATAATTTTATTCCAGGGTTTGATCACACCACAAATGCTAAAGAAACTACAACAAGAGCTGGTCACAGAAAAATCGGACAGGAATCCAAATTTTGACAGAAGGGGCAAGATTAATAGGAATAGAAGGAAATAATGCGATGTTTTGTTACTGTTGTGTATGTTAGGTAGACTTTGTAATTATGAATGAATGAAATAAAGTGTATGTGTCAATTATTTTTTTTTATTTATCTTAGAATTACACTTCTATATTTAAAAAAACAACTATAAATTATATGTTTACAGTTGTTTTTTATATGTTTGTTATATATGTTTACTTATGTTTAACCGTTTTATGTTTTATTATATATTTAAAAAAATAATGTTAGAAATATTCAAAGCGGTTAAACATAAGTACATAATATGTTTACTTATGTTTAACCGCTTTGCATATTTCTAACTTTATTTTTTTTAATATATAATTTATAGTTGGATTCAGATTATACTATATTAGTCCAAGAAAATAAGATTTAAATTACAATAAAAGATGGGGTTTGCCTATATTTAAATTTTCATAACTCTTTGTTTATGAATCGACATTGTGATATGATCATGCCGACATTATTGCATTAAATTTTCCATAATTATTTTGCTTCGGCTACAAAGATATAATTTTGTCTTTTCCGTCAGGAAGTATGAAGTGTGTTCGCGCATAACTTAAATTATTAACCGATTTTGATGATTCATTATGGGTTAATGGGTGGTTTCCATTGATATTTTTGCTAAAAGTTTCAGTCAGTGTAATCTCAAGTAATAACAGACGTAGAAATCATGTGTAGTAAAGTTAAGTGCGGACGCATCACTTAACGCCGCTGGGTCGGTCGACCATGTCTCATGATGACCTAGTTACTATTTATATTCAGATAAAAAAATAAAACTCTTTAAATACTCTTCTAAAAAATTATTCCTTCGGCTAGATTATAATTGTATTGTCATGTTATTTTTATTGGCGTATCAGTTAAAAAATGTAATGATCTTGGATTACGAAGATATATCAGAGAACTCGGTTAGGTTACGTTGGCAGGTATGTATTAGAAACGCGAAAAACTATTTTTGTTTTTAGTTCGTTCACTGAAGAAAGTACATTTTTTGTTTCTTACTTTAATTGAGATAACGTGTGTTTTATGTATTTTTGTATTTCATTTTGTGTGTTGTAGTCGGTTCCGGTTTTTATATAAAAAAGTACATTGAACATCTTATTGTCTGTTGGAAAAAGCAAACAATGTATGTTTTAGAAAACAAGTCACAAAACGGATGGGTGCAGACTTTAGGTGAGTAGCAAAAAACCAAAAGCTCTGCGAGTACTGTGTTAAATAATTACACAATAGTGCATGTTTTCTTTTATAATTTTATTAATATAAAAAACATTTTATTACTACAGGAACTATTGAAGTAAGTAGTATAAAAAATAGGATGTAAATAATATAAAAGTAAAGTCGCGGGCAAAAAGCTAATTTGAAAGATTTAAATACATAACCTGTAATGAATAGGTTTCCATTAGTTTAAAAATAGCCCGTATAGTTGTTTCTTTCCATTCATGTTAAAAATGAGCCCAAATTTTTCTATATGAATACCTGTTCGTAATATATGCACAGGTGGTTATTACCCAACCGGTGCGTAACAAATGACACGACATTTCAACTTGAAGTTAACTACAACCAACTGTACATACGAGCAGTCTTAAGTAATCTAATTTTTTAACAATAGCCGTGTAAACCGGTCCGATCATAGAACTAAACAATCTTAAAATAATGTTTATTCAATACAGTGTCTTTAATGAGTTCGTGATCATTAATATGTTTGTTCGTTACCGTGTTATCGAAAATGCAAGCGTAAAATAACGACCTATTGACATAAACAACTATATACTTATCACCTAATAAGTAGCTAGAGGGTAGTTAACGTAGTCATTCAGTGGTTTCTTACAGCACGCTCAAGTGCCAACTTAGAATGAAAATCTTGAAGTTTCCGTTTGTTGTATTATCTTTTTGTATTCTGAGTGAAAACTGGACTAAAACATTTGGTACGAAATTGAAATAAGTGTTGTAGTAAAGTACGTTAGTGCAATAATATGTTTCATTTTTTTAAATCGGTCGTTTTTACAGCTTTTAGAGTGTTTGATGATGTGGATGGCACCCAAACAATTTTGGCTTTCGAAAATGAGGAAATCAATATTCAGTGTAATACGGATCTACCTATGACTTACTGCGGGTTTTTACATCCCAAAGGAAAGAGATTTTCGTAAGTGTTAAGTTTTTTGTAAACTAAATTACAGAGCGAATGTGAATTTTTAAATGACTAGATCGTTGTCTACGGTCTTTATTTTTAAATCCTACTAATATTATAAACGCGAAAGTTTGTATGGATGTTTGTTACTCTTTCACGTAAAATCTACTGAATGGATTTAAATGAAACTTTACAATAATATAGCTTATACAT